>JAKZJZ010000699.1:0-40307 GCA_022702705.1 Papilionanthe hookeriana x Papilionanthe teres
TTTGGAGTTTGATAGGGAATGGATCAAATTTTTGGAACATTTTGTTTTGTGAATCCAAAGGAAGAAAGGTAGGAGAAATCACCGATTCGAAGTGAACTTCGATAATTTCCCGACTATCCTATTGTTTGTCTTGAATTTAGGAAAGTCCTAATGTTTATTCGATATTTCAATCTCGCCAATTTCAATTAATTAGGGCTTATATTTGTATGATAAAATCAAACAAATAAACTTCAGAAGATGTGAGGGTTTATTGTCGTATCGGACGACTACCTCGGAATCCTAAGACCTGTTAGGGCTTAATTTGCAATGCAAATGCCTAACGAAGAGTTGAGGATTTATGTTGCACTGTGCAAGCTACCTCGAAGTCCTATGGCTTGGTTGTTTTAATTCTAGGAAAGTTTCTGTCAAGTAGCACTCGGTTTTGCCGATGACGATGGTCGTGCCGCCCACCATGCTCCGAGCTCCTTGTTGTTGCAGAGGTTTAGTTTTAGAAATCATAAATCGGGAGTTGAGAAAAGTGTTTTGGTTTAGAGAAAATCTTAATTTCCGGGTGTTTTTTATGTTTTATTTAAAACAAATCTTAAAGTTGATTATAACGACACCGGTTAAGATCCCACTGGCTCCATCCTTCCGCATCATTATTTTTATCGGATTCACTTAGTCCGTATGAATTTGCTAAACTCAACCGAATGAGTTCCACACTTTCATTTAGACCGTGGGAAATCCCGTTAGCAACACGTAGGTTACATCATCCGAGGTATTCCCGATCATCCAACGAGACGTTTTAATTTAGTTGTAATTGTAGTTTTGTGTTCGTTTGTGATTAAATTTTGAGTTGTTTTATATTTTGAAATGTTGTGGCGGTGAATTTTATCTTGCAATGACTTTTAACTTAATTTTGGTTTCGGCTTTAGGGCTATCCTAAAGGTGTGGGTTTTCATGCAACTGCTGTTTTATCATGCAAGAAAAGTAAAATGCATTTGCAATAAAGTAAATTGCAAGAAAGTAAATTGCAAGAAAGTAAATTGCAATAAAATAAAAGCGTACCCTGGAGGGTCTTCCCGTCATCCCAAGCCGCACTTAAAACACAATTAGAATATTTAAGCAAGTTCCTAGGTAAAGCTAAGGGAAAGGTTATGGTTTTCTACCAAATTCCTAATCCTATAGCTAGTCATCTCCTATGACGTCTAGGTTCTTTGGGTTTCGGTTTAAGGACGATTTTCTTCATCAAAGAATAATCAAATTCAATTGTTCTTATAAATATCCTATCATATCGAGGAAGTGCTTAAGAAGAATCTTAAACATCTTTTCAATATTTCTAGGATTGTTTTAAGTCCAAATGAATTTAATTATATAAATGAATCGATCATCCGAGGTTTTCAAGTCTTGTTAACTTGCTCAGATGAATCTAGGACATTCGAATATCCTATGAGTGAGATAACACTTCATTTAATGTTCTATTTAGGAGTTATATTAATCAAAGCTTTCAAGGGTAAATTAGTATTCAAATGATTTGATTTGAGTTAAAGGGTTTAAATTTGGAATAATGTTCAAGTTGCTTTATATTTAGCTTAATTTAATTTAATTTGATTTGATTTTTAATTAATTTGATTTGATTTAATTTAATTTAATTATTTAATTTAATTTAATTTAATTTAATTGTTTAATTTAATTTAATTTGATTTTAATTATTTAATTTAATTTAATTTAATTGTTTAATTTAATTTAATTTAATTTTAATTAATTTAATTTAATTGTTTAATTTAATTTAATTTAATTATTAAATTTAATTTAATCTTAATTTAATTTATCTTTAATTTACTTTATTTTTAATTTTAATTGAAATTTCAAAAGATTTTAATAATTTAATTAAGTCTTTTAATATTTTAAATTTGAGTTATCATTTTAATTAAAAAATTGAGTATTAGTTGATATAATTAATTTAGGGATTTTTAAATTAAAGAATAAATCTCTTCCTAATAAAGATCCCTTATTTTAATAATTCCAATTCATTATTCCTCCAAATTTAATCTATTATTTAATTAAAGTTTAATCATTTTAAAATTATTTAATGGGTTTCTACCCTTTAATTATTTAAATTTCAATCATCCAAATCAGATTAGGATCAAATATTTTACTTGTTGACTTTTTATTAAACCTAAAGTTTTAATTAAGGATTAAAGATTTTAATTACCATTTTACCCTTTAAGCTTAATAATTTCATAACTCACTAAATTGAACTCAAATGAACTTGAAATTTTTATGTGACTTCACTCATATGTCAATAAAGACATGAGAGGAGAAAATGTGATTTTTTCTGTATTTAATTTATTTATATAATTATTTTTGGTGGAAAATAGAGATTTTCAAGGAAAATTTAATAACATGACCAAGGGAAAGTTTCTGTCCTTAAGAAAATTAGGGGACATTCCTAATGACCAGAGAAGCACTTGGACCAATTTTGGTGATTTTTTGAATTATATCATTTTTATTATAATTATTTTGAGTTTTGGAGTGTTAATTAATTTAAAAATAAAATAAATGTTGAAAAATGGATTTTATATTTTTCAAAAATCTCTCTAATATCAAGGAAACCAGAGAAACAAATTTTGCAATTTTCTGATTTTTCTATGATTTATAATAATTATTTTAGTGAAAATGCTAGAAAATACATTTTTTTTTTTTAATTTTAAAAATTACCCTAGGGCTTTAAAATTTAATATCTCACTAAATAGACTTAGGAAAAATGTGGGATTTGTTCCTAAGTGATTAAAATTCAAAATGTGACATTTTGATGAATTTTATTATTTTTGTGATTTTTATTATTTTTTAATTATTAAAAATATTAAAATATCATTAAAAATCAACTTTTTTAGAAAATTGAAATTTTAATTTTCTTAGGTTCCCCTGATATCAGAGAGGCTCCAAAACCAATTTGGTGAATTTTTAAAAAGTATTTTAAAAGTTATGAATTTTTAAAGTTTAAAATGGCTAAGTGGCTTAATCAACCCAATTAGTGGGGCTAACCAAGTCCAATCGACCTCAAATTTTTATGTGGATTCCTCTGATCCTAAAGGTCAGTGGAGAATTGATTTTAAGTCAATTTGATACCTGGTTAACTCTAATTAATTAAAGACCTATTTTGGGTGTTTAAGCCAATTAGGGTTAATCTCGAGTGAATTAACTCAAGTCCTATTTTTCCTAGTGGTTCTCTGGTCATAAGGAACATCACCAAATATTTCTAGAATTTATTTCACAACATGCTAATTTTTGGAATTAAAATACTCAAAACAGCAACATGCATTTGAAAAATAAATAACTTTTCACAAGTGATGGCCTCCGACCTTGGAAAATTCAGGGAATGTTCCCAAGTTCAGTAGGCTTCAAAAGCCCTATGGTCTCATGCCATGGTGAATTGTATACATGCATGGAGAATTAAATGTATGCAGAGAGTAAATAAATCATAAAAAATAAAATACTTAATTAAATTAAATGATTTCTTTTCCACATTATTCTCCTCTCCGTTCACCGAGCAAGGGGGTATTTTTATTTTATTTTTGTGATTTTTCTACACAAAGATATGGATTTTTGAAGTTTAGGGAATTAAATAAATAAGAAAATACCCTAATTTTCTATTTATCCACGCGGCGCCAGCCGAAACCTCAGCGCTCCGAACGCACACGCGTCGCGCTCCCATTCGACGCCGCCACCCGAGTCGCAGCCCGGCCCCGCGGTTCTCGTACCGTCTCCCGGTCCGACGCAATCTCGGTCGTCCGTGCGCGCGTGTATCGAATGGACGCGCATCCGTTCATCGTCCCCAAGTGTTCTCACCCGAGAGCCGTCCACACTAAATCCCTAAGATCTCACTCGATTCTCAATGGATTTTCATGTTCTTATGCTCTATGGATTCGTCTTCGAAGAGACGAACACATCTATACGGCTAACATGCATTGAAACTAAGGCATTCGAAATGAAGAATCTCCGAAGCTCGGGATGGAGAGTTAGCTCATACCTTGGCTCGTAGAAGTGTGGCTTCAATCCGAGAGTTGTTGCACCTTCGATTGGGTCCCAAAGAAGCTCCGGATGAAGTCTCCGGGTCCGGTGAATTGTCTGGATATGATTTCGACCAAGCCCGATCACAAAGCTTCGGAGGCCGGAGCAACCTGGGTGGCCCGGAGATGGGGCTTTTGGTGGTGGACACCTTCCCTCGTCCGGTGAAGGTGTAGAGCCAATCAATTTGGGAATCGGCTCACCGTGGAGAAGTGTCCCGGTTTTGGGCTAAAATTCGAGCTCAAAATCGGGCTCGCCTAGAAGGAATCGGGCCGGAATTCAGCTGGGGATCGTGTGCTCTATGTGTAGAGAGTGATCCGGAGTGATTTTAGCGCAGTTTCCTTAAGGTTTTGTTTCAGCTCCTCTCATGGCCGAGAGGGGTGGAGTTTAAATAGGAGAGGGTGGAAGGCCTCTCGCAGGGAGTTAGGGCTCGGGATCGACTCGCTCCAGTGAGGAGAAGATCGGCCATGGTGACCACTAGGCATGGGGCAGCTCGACAAGTGAGAATTTCAATGTTGGCTCACATGTGAGCTCTCGGCCATGGTGTTTTCCGGCGGCCCGGTGGCCGTACGGCTGTGCAATGGTCACCATCTTGGTCAGGTGGGTCGAGGTCGGGGTTTAGTGTAGGCAATCGAGGTTTGACATGTGTAAAGGAGTTTGATTTAAATGGAATGGGAGAAGGCTCACTTTGGCTTGGTTTGGGTCAACCCACCATTTTGGGCTTGGTGCACCCTTCCAAGCTCGATTTTGAGCCGAGGGAATCATTTAGGTCAGCCTAGAAGGAATGGTGAAGTCTCCATCCATGATGAGGTGGCTAAACATGGTTTAGTGTGTGACATGATTAAGGTAAAAAGGGTTAAAGGAGGTTTAAGAAAGAACTCCCTCTTCTTGCCATAAATGGACTAATGACAAGTCAAAGCCCTCATGGCTTCATGTGGCTTCGAGAATGGCTTGTTCATGGCTTCATTTGGCTTGGGAAAAGGTTGATTTGTTTCATGAAAAGGGTTTTAAGAATTTTGGATGTTTTGATGGAAATTTGTATGAAACTTGATTTGGAATAATTTGATGGTGACTTTAGGACTTAGGTAATGGATTTAATTAAATGGATGACAAATGGAGATGTCATGTGGGCTTTAGGGTAGATTTGGGCTTTTGAATTTTGAAGGAAATGGGCTTTTAAGAAGGTTTAAGGGAAGTGGGCTTTTAAGTTTAAGGATGTGTTCATGGATGGGAATTTTTGTAGAGGTTTGAGCCAAATAGTTGTTGGTTTTGGTTTAGGGATGTTTCATGAATAACTTGAAATAGATTTAAGGTGGTTTGGGTTTGAATTGGGTTGAATTTGGGTTTATTTGGTAAATGGGCCAATGTAGGTCAAATTGGGCTAACTTGGGCCAATGTTAGGCTAGGGTTGAAATTGATGTAAAATAAATATTAAGAAATGTTTATGGGAATGTTTCAAAGAGATTTTGGCTTTGGTTGGGTTTTAATTTTGAGGTTTGGGCCTATTTGGGTTAGATTTGGGTTTAGGTCAAAATTGGGCTTTTTGATTTTGGGTTGAATTTGAGTGGGGTTTGGGTCAAAATCTTGGGCAAATCATGTTAGTGTTTTGTTTATGAGGATGTTAAGGAAGGTTTAGAAAAGATTTGGGGTTAATTGGAGTTGAATTGGGTTAGTTTGGGCTAAGTTTGGGTCATGGGTCCAAATTTGGGCTTTAAGGCCCAAAGTGAAATTGGATCCAAATGTCAATCAAATTGACTTGGATTTGGTCTAAATTGGTATTGGGAATGTTGAATTGAAGTTTAGAATTGAATTGGACCAAAATTGGGGTCAATTGGGTATGTTTGGTTTGACATCGGGTCCACTTTGGGTTAAAATGGGTCAATTTGGGGTTTTGACAAAAGTAGGGTAAATTGACAAAATTGGCCCATGGTGTAGTTGGACAAAATGAAATTGGGAATATTTGGGATTTTCTGGAATTTTCTGGGAATTTTCTGAATTTTTGGATTTTTAGGCCAAGAAGGGTATTTTGGGTATTTGGAGGGTATTGGGGGTATTTTTGGAATTTTTGGTATTTTTGGGTATGGATGATCAATTTGAGTGATGTGGAGGTGTTTGGGATTGATTTTGGAAAATTTTAGGTAATTTGGAGATTTTGCAAAAGTTTGGGTAATTTCAAGGTTTTGGGTAGCTTAGTAGGTGTAGGGTCCCGGGGTCAAAAATTGAAAATTTGGGAAATTGAAGATTGGGTGAATTTGAGTGGGGTGAAATCATTTTGGTTGAGCCATGAAGCCATTTCAAGCCCATATGAGCCATGAAAGGACTCATTTCGAGGCATTCACTATGTTGTTCCTAACCCTCTTAGCCAAGGGCTTAGGGTTAAGGACCATCCATGTGAATCACCTACATGAGTCAGGAGGTCAAGTTGGGTATGGGTGTGGTTTTAGGAAGTGTGTGGAAATGTAGTGTGTAAGTGTAGTGTATGTCAGCCCCTTCATCGGACCAGTGCCACCTGTAGGGCGCTCTAAGGCCAAAGAGTCCTATAGGAACTCATCCTTTAAACTTCCATATTTGATTTCAACCCTCTAGGTGATTAGGGGTCTATAGTCAAGTTTGTGGAGTTTGCAGGGAGTTTAGAAGTGGTTTGAATTTCTAAAAGGCGGGTCCCAATTCTAGTCCTCTAAGATAGTCAAAGGAAAAGCCTAAGGCTAGATCCTGAGCACTAAAAAGAAGAAAGGAAGACCTCATCAAAAATGAGGTCAACAACATCCAGACAGCTTAGGTGCACGCTTCAACTCAAAGTTTGAAACCTGTCGAGTTGGCACTATCGCTTGCGATTGAAGAACCGCCACAGAAGGAGGAGAAGATCGTAGAGGAAAAGAAAACCGAGGTTCTGAAGGGTAGACTAGGGGCTGCTTATATTAGGATGGTTGTTTCCGATTCGGGGGAGAAATCCCTCGGACCTCTGACTTTGTATGATTATTTGCTCGCCCAAGTGGGGTCTTATAATGATAAGAGTTTTGGTGTTGGCTACGTTTTGACTGTTTCTAACGATTATGTAACTAACAATAACCAATCTAATCCAGATCTCGATTCCGATACGATAAACAATTCTCAAATCATACTGAACCTCAATGACCACGATGAAGGAGAAGACGCTCACAAAGATGACTACGAAAGATCAACAAGCAACGAGTCTATTTGTGAATTTCGACGAGCTCCAATCACGATAGAATTAAAGTTATCAGAATCTGAAGCAACTCCAGAAGAGGTAGTAGTTCCGATTCAAGAGGAGACACCGGTAGATTCACCAGCAGATTCAAAAGAAGTAACTGAAGTCAACCTAAGAAGCAGAAAAGTTCTACCTCCGAGAACGAGTCCAAATGATAAAGGAAAGTAGGTGGTTCCTCAGGAAGAGCCAACCCTAGCAGAAGAATTGCCCATTCGGGAAGAAACCGACGAACATGGTAATAAAGTGGATTATAACGTGCTTGCCCATCTTAGGAAGCTACCAGCCAAACTAAGCATCTACGACGCTCTGATCCTGTCGAAGGAGATGAGGGAAACTCTGATCAAGGCTTTACTTGATCTAAAAATTTGCTTAGCTCAAATGGCCGGTAATTCTTTCGACGAGGTTTGCTCATTAAAAGAACAGCGAGGTGTTACCTTTACGGACAATGATCTACTACTGGGAATAGCTAATCACAACAAACCGTTGTATAATTCTGTCACTATTGGAAAGTTTACTCTCTCCAGAGTGTTGGTTGATCCGGGAGCATCAATCAACATAACGAATCTTCGGACGTTGGCATATTTGGAAATTGATGCTCGCGAGCTTGAAGCAGACAAGTTGTTATTAAGAGGGTTCAACCAAAAAGGAGAAAGAGCTCTTGGATCGATTACACTATTAATGAAGAACGGTGACATAGCAAAGACAACCACAAAATTTCATATAATTGATTTTGAGACATCGTTCAACGCTCTACTGGGTCGGTCGTGGATCCATGAGAACTGGATGTTACCGTCGTCTTTGCACCAATACATAAAGTATTACGAAGGAGGAGAACAGTGTATTAAGGGTGACTTGCAACCATTCTTCATACACGAAATTGGAATTCACGAAGATGTAGCCTACTTCCCGCCTCTGAAGAAAACAATCTTTTCCAGAAACACCGTACCAACTGAAGCAAAAGAAGTTAGAGACGATGAAGAGCCCGAAATTGTAGTTCAACAGTTACTCACCACTCCCTTACGGTGAGATGGTGAAGGTTTCTCTAGAACTAGCACCTGAGGTGGAGGCCAGGGACGGGGTCGAGGAAGAGACATTATAACAGTTGGACAGAAGAATCTGGTCATCGATGTTGATTGGGAGAACAGTTCCGAAGAAGAAGAAATCAAGAAAGAAGCAGTGGTGATAAGTCAGAAGAAACCATCTCTCTCGAAGATGAAAAGAATGAAGAATACAAATCAATGTACAAGAAGATTAACCACTTTGTACATACCATGACCTTGAACCCGATCCATTCTAATAAGGTCGAGGGTATGGTGGTCAAGGAAGTATATGGTGGCGGTACTAAACCGATCAAATTCTATCGTGGTGCTTCTTCTTCTAAAACTAAAAATGATGTACAATTCGAAGATGTTACTTCATTTGAATGAATGGAACTGCCTTTTGAGTGGTATTCTCCCCGTGTTCAAAATTTAATTCAACGTGGTGTCTTACCTCGACGGTGGACAAAAGGTCAATCACAACACTTTAAAAAATTATGGAATAGTGCCAGTCAGCCTCCCAATTCAAAACATGGTCTCGGATTCAGCACAGTAGGATCAGTTGATGACACAGGATTTTGTTTGGTTGTCACTTGCGAGCCTAATAAACTCTGCTTAGAAGCCTCAAATAATCTTGAAGATATACAAATCAGAAATGCTCCGCCAGAATTTGAAGAAGAAATTAAATCTACAATAGACGAGTTAATGAAAGTTAACTTAGGTACTAGCGAAGAGCCTAGGCCAACCTTTATTAGCTCCTTGCTCAATAAAGAAGACTCCGAAAACATGATCACGCTACTAATGGAATTCAAGGACTGTTTTGCATGGAGTTACAATGAAATGCCAGGATTAGCTCCAAAGGTGGATGTTCACAGGCTAAGAGTAGATCCCACTTCCGTTCCAGTCAGGCAAGCTTCCAGAAGAATGCATCTAGAGATTGAACAACAAGTAATAACTTAAGTTAAGAAGCTAATAGATGCTAAATTTGTCCGTGAAGAACAATGCCCGACTTGGCTAGCCAACGTGGTACCAGTCAGAAAGAAGAATGGACAGATCAGAATCTGCGTGGATTTCAGAGATTTGAGTAATGCATGTCCAAAGGATGAATTCTTTCTACCAATTCCAGAACTAATGATCAAAATTGCTTCAACACATGAAATCTTCTCTTTCATGGATTGATCTTCAGCCTACAGAATGCCGATCGGAATATACTGCTACACAGTAATGCCTTTTGGGTTGAAGAACGCAGGAGCAACATACCAAAGAGCTATGAGCAACATACCAAAGAGCTATGACGAGGATTTTTGATAATCTCATTCACAACCAAGTTGAATGCTACGTGGATGGTGTAGTCATCAAAAAGCAAACTAAGAGAAGATCACTTATATGATTTGAGAATTATTTTTAAACGATTAAGACAATTTAACCTTAGGATGAATCCCTTTAAATGCGCCTTCGGCGTCGCCTCTGGGAAATTCTTAGGATTTGTTGTCTGACATCGTGGAATTGAAATAGATCTGGAGAAGATTAAAGCTATCTTAGAAATGCCTCCTCCTAAAACTTTAAAACAACTATGATCCTTTCAAGGGAAGTTGGCATACCTTCGATGCTTTAACTCGAATTTGTCAGGTAGGTGTCAACCCTTCTCGGCATTGGTTAAAAAGGACGCCAAATTCTTTTGAGAAGAGAAATGCCAGAGGGCCTTCAAGGACATTAAGCAATATTTAATGACACCTCCTGTTTTAGCAGCCCCAGTCTCGGGTCGACCGTTAATACTTTATACCGCGGCTTTAGACGACTCCCTTGGAGCCCTGCTAGCCCAGGTCAATGACGAGGGAAAAGAAAACGCTCTCTACTACTTAAGTCATCATCTGAATTGGACGTAAGTAAAGTACCCTCCGATCGAGAAGCATTGTTTAGCTCTGATCTTCGCCGCTCAAAAGCTCAGGCACTACATGCTTTCTCATAAGGTCAACCTTATTTCGAAGTTTAATCCATTGCAATATTTGATGACCCGACCGACGCTTTCCGGCAGACTTGCCAGGTGGTCGATGATACTATTGCAATTCGATATAAATTTTGTTCCTCTTCATGACGTAAAGGGACAGGTCCTAGCAGACTTCCTCGCAACACACCCTTTATCGGAAGAATTGCCTCTCAACGATGACTTGCCTGACGAGCAGACAATGAGCCTAGAAGACCCCGATGATTAAAGTTGGGAGCTGTACTTTGATGTAGCATCTTCAGTATAGAAAGATAAAGAATCGCAACAGATAGTGCCCGGTAAGGCAGGAATCAGACTAATATTTATAACACCGGAGCGGGGAATGGTAAAGTATTCCTACCATTTAACAGAACCATGTATGAACAATGAAGCAGAATACGAAACCCTTATAACAAGATTAGAATTAACCATTCAGATGGGGATAACAGACATCAACATCTACGGGGATTCTCAGTTGATCATTCAACAGGTCGCCGGACAATACAGAATTCTAAAGCCAAGACTCGAGCAGTACTTTCAGTATGTAATGAAATTGCTGGAGCAGATTCCGAATGTAACGATCTATAAGATTCCCAGAAGAGAAAATGCTCTCACAGATGTGTTAGCCCACCTTGCAAAGGAATTTGCCTGCTTACAGGATGAATCAGTTGAAGTGTCAGTTCAGGGACGTCAGGTTCTCTCGCAGCTCGACATGGACACGATACACAAGTCAGAAAAAGAAGAAGAATCAATTGCGGTAGTAACAGAAAATGCAGAAGACTGGCGTCAACCTCTCATAGACTACCTGAAAACAGGAAACCTACCAGATGATAAGTCATTAGCTCATCAGATCAAGAAAAGAACTCTGTCTTACGCATTAATAAACAATACATTATATAGAAGGTCTTTCGATCAGATGTGGCTAAGGTGCCTGAGCGAGTCTGAGGCTTATTATATTGTTAAAGAAGTGCACTCAGGATTTTATGGCGCTCATCAGTCGGGTCTGAAAATGAAGATGAAGATTAAAAGACAAGGGTACTATTGTCCCTCGATGATGACCGATTGCATGAAAATTGCAAAAGTTGTCACCAATGCCAAGTGCATGGAGTGGTTCTACATCAACCTCCAAATGTGCGACATCTGACAATCGCGTCATGGCCATTTGAGTGTTGGGGCACAAATATTATGGGCCCGATAGAACCGCCTTCTTCAAGAGGACATCACTTCATTCTTGCAGCTACATATTACTTTTCCAAGGGGGCAGAAGCAGTACCGCTTAGAGAAGTGAAGGCACACCTGTGCGGCTTATTTTTTTTTTTTTTTGCAGGTCGGATTTTATTTTGAAGAGGGGTTGCCTAACAGAAATCTGTCGGCGAATTTTTAATTTAATTAAAATAAATAATTTGAAAAGTAGTATTTGATTTTGAAAATAATTTTAAATTTGAAGATTTTAAGATATGAGATTAAACCGACCTCGCATCCCAAATAGTTTATATAAACGAGCACCGCACCACAAACCGTGTATCTATCCCTAAGGATAGACACACGCATCGATGGTGGGGCTTGATTAAATAAACTAGAAGATTAGTGACATCCGTTTGGTCTGCGAACCAATTTTATAAGCCGACAAGTTTCCCTGCTTAATATGAAAACATTAAACGGGGTTTATATTACTCGGGTTCTTTAAAATTCCCTATAAGGGCAAGCCCCTATAGTTAATTACATCTTAAGTGACGGGAATCACCTAAGAAAACTCTCGATAATAATTAATGATTCTGCTCTCAAGAATTTCAAAGTTTAAGGTTTTCAAAGATTGAATTTTGGAGTTTCAATAGGGAATGGATCAAATTTTTGGAACATTTTGTTTTGTGAATCCAAAGGAAGAAAGGTAGGAGAAATCATTGATTCGAAGTGAACTTCGATAATTTCCCGACTATCCTATCGTTTGGCTTGAATTTAGGAAAGTCCTAATGTTTATTTGATATTTCAATCTCGCTAATTTCAATTAATTAGGGCTTATATTTGTATGATAAAATCAAACAAATAGCTCTAGAAGATGCGAGGGTTTATTGTCGTATCGGACGACTACCTCGGAATCCTAAGACCGGTTAGGGCTTAATTTGCAATGCGGATGCCTAACGAAGAGTCGAGGATTTATGTTGCACTAGCAAGCTACCTCGAAGTCCTATGGCTTGGTTGTTTTAATTCTAGGAAAGTTTTGTCGAAGTAGACTCAGGTTTCTGCGATGACGATGGTCGTGCCGCCCACCATGCTCCGAGCTCCTTGTTGTTGCGGAGGTTTAGTTTTAGAAATCATAAATCGGGGGATGAGAGAAGTGTTTTGGTTTAGAGAAAATCTTAATTTCCGGGTGTTTTTTATGTTTTATTTAAAACAAATCTTAAAGTTGATTATAACGACACCGGTTAAGATCCCACGGTTCCATCCTTCCGCATCATTATTTTTATCGGATTCACTTAGTCCGTATGAATTTGCTAAACTCAATCGAATGAGTTCCACACTTTCATTTAGACCGTGGGAAATCCCGTTAGCAACACGTAGGTTACATCATCCGAGGTATTCCCGATCATCCAACAGGACGTTTTAATTTAGTTGTAATTGTAGTTTTGTGTTCGTTTGTGATTAAATTTCGAGTTGTTTTATATTTTGAAATGTTGTGGCGGTGAATTTTATCTTGCAATGACTTTTAACTTAATTTTGGTTTCGGCTTTAGGGGCTATCCTAAAGGTGTGGGTTTTCATGCAACCGTTGTTTTATCATGCAAGAAAAGTAAAATGCATTTCGTAATAAAGTAAATCGCAAGAAAGTAAATTGCAAGAAAGTAAATTGCAATAAAATAAAAGCGTACTCGGAGGGTCTTCCCGTCATCCCAAGCCGCACTTAAAACACAATTAGCATATTTAAGCAAGTTCCTAGGTAAAGCTAAGGGAAAGGTTATGGTTTTCTACCAAATTCCTAATCCTATACTTAGTCATTTCCTATGACGTCTAGGTTCTTTAGTGTTTTGGTTTAAGGACGATTTTCTTCATCAAAGAACAATTAAGTCCAATTGTTCTTATAAATATCCTATCATATTGAGGAAGTGCTTAAGAAGAATCTTAAACATCTTTTCAATATTTCCAGGATTGTTTTAAGTCCAAATGAATTTAATTATATAAATGAATTGATCGTCCGAGGTTTTCAAGTCTTGTTAACTTGCTCAGTGAACTAGGACATTTGAATATCCTATGAGTGAAGTAACACTTCATTTAATGTTTTATTTAGGAGTTATAATAACTAAAGCTTTCAAGGGTAAGTTAGTATTCAAATGATTTGATTTAAGTTAAAGGGTTTAAATTTGGAATAGTGTTCAAGTTGCTTTATATTTAATTTCTTTTATATCTTAGGTGATGTTATATTTAATTTAACTTAATTTAATTGAGTTTTAATTTAATTTAGTTTAATTTGATTTGATGTTTAATTAATTTGATTTGATTTAATTTATTTGATTTGATTTAATTATTTTATTTAATTTAATTTAATTTTAATTACTTAATTTAATTTAATTTAATTGTTTAATTTAATTTAATTTAATTTAATTTAATTTAATTTAATTGTTTAATTTAATTTAATTTAATTTTAATTAATTTAATTTAATTTAATTTAATTTTAATTTAATTTAATTTAATTTAATTGTTTAATTTAATTTAATTTAATTATTTAATTTAATTTAATTTAATTTAATTTAATTTAATTTAATTTGTCTTAATTTAATTTAATTATTAAATTTAATTTAATTTTAATTTAATTTATCTTTAATCTACTTTATTTTTAATTTTAATTGAAATTTCAAAAGAGTTTAATAATTTAATTAAGTCTTTTAATATTTTAAATTTGAGTTATCATTTTAATTAAGAGTTGAATATTAATTGATATAATTAATTTAGGGATTTTTAAATTAAAGAATAAATCTCTTCCTAATAAAGATCCCTTATTTTAATAATTCCAATTTTATTATTCTTCCAAATTTAATCTATTATTTAATTAAAGTTTAATCATTTTAAAATTATTTAATGGGTTTCTACCCTTTAATTATTTAAATTTCAATCATCCAAATCAGATTAGGATCAAATATTTTACTTGTTGATTTTTTATTAAACCTAAAGTTTTAATTAAGGATTAAAGATTTTAATTACCATTTTACCCTTTAAGCTTAATAATTTCATAACTCACTAAATTGAACTCAAATGAACTTGAAATTTTTATGTGACTTTACTCATATGTCAATAAAGACATGAGAGGAGAAAATGTGATTTTTCTGTATTTAATTTATTTATATAATTATTTTTGGTGGAAAATAGAGATTTTCAAGGAAAATTTAATAATATGACCAAGGGAAAGTTTCTGTCCTTAAGAAAATTAGGGGACATTCCTAATGACCAGAGAAGCACTTGGACCAATTTTGGTGATTTTTTGAATTATATTATTTTTATTATAATTATTTTGAGTTTTGGAGTGTTAATTAATTTAAAAATAAAATAAATGTTGAAAAATGGATTTTATATTTTTCAAAAATCTCTCTGATATCAAGGAAACCAGAGAATCAAATTTTGCAATTTTCTGATTTTTCTATGATTTATAATAATTATTTTAGTGAAAATGCTAGAAAATACATTTTTTTTAATTTTAAAATTACCCTAGGGCTTTAAAATTTAATATCTCACTAAATAGACTTAGGAAAAATGTGGGATTTGTTCCTAAGTGATTAAAATTCAAAATGTGACATTTTGGTGAATTTTATTATTTTTGTGATTTTTATTATTTTTTAATTATTAAAAATATTAAAATATTATTAAAAATCAACTTTTTTAGAAAATTGAAATTTTAATTTTCTTAGGTTCCCCTAATATCAGAGAGGCTCCAAAACTAATTTGGTGAATTTTTAAAAAGTATTTTAAAAGTTATGAATTTTTAAAGTTTAAAATGGCTAAGTGGCTTAATCAACCCAATTAGTGGGGCTAACCAAGTCCAATTGACTTCAAATTTTTATGGTGGATTCCTCTGATCCTAAAGGTCAGTGGAGAATTGATTTCAAGTCAATTTGATACTTGGTTAATTCTAATTAATTAAAGACCTATTTTAGGTGTTTAAGCCAATTAGGGTTAATCTGAGTGAATTAACTCAAGTCCTATTTTTCCTAGAGTTCTCTGGTCATAAGGAACATCACCAAATATTTCTAGAATTTATTTCACAACATGCTAATTTTTGGAATTAAAATACTCAAAACAGCAACATGCATTTGAAAAATAAATAACTTTTCACAGAGATGGCTCTCGACCTTGGAAAATTCAGGGAATGTTCCCAAGTTCGGAGGCTTCAAAGCCCTATGGTCTCATGCCATGGTGAATTGTATACATGCATGGAGAATTAAATGTATGCAGAGAGTAAATAAATCATAAAAAATAAAATACTTAATTAAATTAAATGATTTCTTTTCCACATTATTCTCCTCTCGTTCACTCGAGCAAGAGGGTATTTTTATTTTATTTTTGTGATTTTTCTACACAAAGATATGGATTTTCGAAGTTTAGGGAATTAAATAAATAGAAAAATACCCTAATTTTCTATTTATCCACGCGGCGCCGCGTCAACCTCGGCAGCCTCCGAACGCACACGCGTCGCGCTCCCATTCGACGCCGCCACCCGAGTCGCGCAGCCCGGCCCCGCGGTTCTCGTACCGTCTCCCCGGTCCGACGCAATCTCGGCCGTCCGTGCGCGCGTGTATCGAATGGACGCGCATCCGTTCATCGTCCCCAAGTGTTCTCACCCGAGAGCCGTCCACACTAAATCCCTAAGATCTCACTCGATTCTCAATGGATTTTCATGTTCTTATACTTCTACGGATTCGTCTTCAAGAGACGAACACATCTATACCGCTAACATGCATTGAAACTAAGGCATTTGAAATGGAGAATCTCCGGAAGCTCGGGATGGATAGTTAACTCATACCTTAGCTCGGAGAAGTGTGGCTTCAATCCGAGAGTTGTCGCACCTTCGATCGGGTCCCGCAAGCTCCGGATGAAGTCTCCCGGTCCAGTGAATTGCCTAGCTATGAAAGTGACCACAGCTCGATCACAAAGCTTGGAGGCCGGAGCAACTCGGGTGGCCCTGGAGATGGGGCTTTCAGTGGGAAACTTCTCCTCTTGGTCCAGTGAAGGTGTAGGACCGATCAATTTGAGGATTGGCTCACCGCGGCAAAGTGTCCCGGTTTTGGGTGGAATTTCGCCGAGAAATCGGGCTCTGTTAGTGGGGATTAGGGCAAATCGACACCGGTGATCAACCGCTCTAAGGATGGTGAAGGGTTTGGAACAATTTTGGCGTAGTTTCGGCAAGGTTTGTGCTTGGCTCCCCTCATGGCCGAGAGGGAGGAGTTTAAACAGAGCTGGCTGGGGGCCTCCCGTGGAGAGTTGGGGCTTCGGGATCACCGCTCTGCGTGAGGAGAAGATCGGCCATGGTGACCACTAGGGATGGGGCAGCTCAAGCAAGTGAGAATTTCAATGTTGGCTCACATGCGAGCTCTCGGCCATGGTGTTTTCCGGCGGCCTGGTGGCCGCCGGCCAGTGCATGGGTCACCCTCGTGGTCGTGGTCGTGGCTGGAGGTTTGTGCAATCAATCGGCTATGGACATGTGTAAAGGCTTTGATCCAAAGTGGAATGGGGCATGGCTAGATTTGGACCTAAATGGGTCAACCCACCCATTTGGGCTAGGTGCACCACCCAAGGCCTGGTTTAGGCCGAGGAGAAAGTGATTTGGATCAGGCTTGATTAGTGGGGTCAAGTCACAATCCAAGTACAATTGAAGCTTAAGCATGGTTTAGTGGAATCATGTAAGTGGTTAACCACCTTTAGGAGTTAAGGAAAGAGCCTCCTCCTTTTGCCCAAAATGGCATGGTGACATGTAAAGAGGCTCTCATGGCTTCGCATATGGCTTATGCATGGCTCCATGGCTCCATTTGGCTTGGGAAAAGTAAAGTCAATTTCATGGAAATGGATTTAAGGAAAATTTTGGTATTTAGGGGTGATTTGGCATGAGGCTTGATTTGGAATTATTTGATGATGAATTTAGGACTTAGGGATGATTTTAATTGAAAGTATGATGAGGGGAAATGTCATATGGGCCTTGGAAGAATTTTGGGCTTTTTTTTAAAAGGGTTTTAGATGGGCTTTTAAGATGGATTAGGAAAGTGGGCTCTTGAATTTTAAAATGGATTTTGGGATGAAATTTTGTAAAGAGGTTGGGCCAAATAATTATTGGGTTTAGCTCATGGATGTGTCATGAGTGACTTGAAGCAAATTTGGGGTAGTTTGGACTTGAATTGGGTTGGATTTGAATTCTTTTGGTGAATGGGCCAATGTAGGTCAAATTGGGCTAACTTGGGCCAATGTTGGGCTAGGGTTGAAATTGATGTAAAATAAATATTAAGAAATGTTTATGGGAGTGTTTCAAAGAGGTTTTAGCTTTGGTTGGGTTTTAATTTTGAGGTTTGGGCCTATTCGGGTTAGATTTGGGTTTAGGTCAAAATTGGGCTTTTTGATTTTGGGTTGAATTTGAGTGGGGTTTGGGTCAAAATCTTGGGCAAATCATGTTAGTGTTTTGTTTATGAGGATGTTAAGGAAGGTTTAGAAAAGATTTGGGGTTAATTGGAGTTGAATTGGGTTAGTTTGGGCTAAGTTTGGGTCATGGGTCCAAATTCGGGCTTTAAGGCCCAAAGTGAAATTGATCCAAATGTCAATCAAATTGGACTTGGATTTGGTCTAAATTGGTATCGGGAATGTCGAATTGAAGTTTAGAATTGAATTGGACCAAAATTGGGGTCAATTGGGTATGTTTGGTTTGACATCGGGTCCACTTTGGGTTAAAATGGGTCAACTTGGGGGTTTTCGACAAAAGTAGGGTAAATTGACAAAATTGGCCCATGGTGTAGTTGGACAAAATGAAATTGGGAATATTTGGGATTTTCTGGGATTTTCTGGGAATTTTCTGAATTTTTGGATTTTTAGGCCAAGAAGGGTATTTTGGGTATTTGGAGGGTATTGGGGGGTTTTCTTGGAATTTTTGGTATTTTTGGGTATGGATGATCAATTTGAGTGATGTGGAGGTGTTTGGGATTGATTTTGGAAAATTTTAGGTAATTTGGAGATTTTGCAAAAATTTGGGTAATTCAAGTGGTTTTGCGTAAGTTAGCGTGTGTAGGGTCCCGGGTCAAAAAATTGAAAATTTGGGACATTGAAGATTGGGTGAATTTGGGTGGGGTGAAATCATTTTGGTTGAGCCATGAAGCCATTTCAAGCCCATATGAGCCATGAAAGGACTCATTCGAGGCATTCACTATGTTGTTCCTAACCCTCTTAGCCCAAGGGCTTAGTGGGTTAAGGACCATCCATGTGAATCACCTACATGAGTCGGAGGTCAAGTTGGGTATGGGTGTGGTTTTAGGAAGTGTGTGGAAATGTAGTGTGTAAGTGTAGTGTATGTCAGCCCCTTCACTGCACCAGGCCACCTGCAAGGGCGCTCTAAGGCTAAAGGGTCCTATAGGAACTCATCCTTTAAACTTCCATATTCGATTTCAACCCTCTAGGTGATTAGGGGTCTATAGTCAAGTTTGTGGAGTTTGCAGGGAGTTTAGAAGTGGTTTGAATTTCTAAAAGGCGGGTCCCAATTCTAGTCCTCTAAGATAGTCAAAGGAAAAGCCTAAGGCTAGATCCTAAGCACTAAAAAGAAGAAAGGAAGACCTCATCAAAAATGAGGTCAACAAATGGACCTCCAATAAGTGTGGTGAGCCGACGGAGCACACCGCGCGTATTGGTGTTGACCGAAGCGATCAACAAAACCAACACGGATGTCCAAGTGACGAACTTAGGACGAAGTTGAAGAGTTTCGCCTGGGGAGTGTCGAGTATATCTCCGGAACTCGGAGATTCTTGAACTCTCGCTGGGGAAAGGAAAAGGAGGTGAATCCCAAATCACATGATCTGGGGGAATTTCGATTTAGATTCTATTTTGCTTCAATTTATGTTTTGATGTGTGAGTTTAAATTTTAGTTTGGAGTTTCAATTTAGATCGAAGTTTTGTCAAAATTAATTTGAGGGATTTGATTTGAAATGAAAATTGGAATTTCGAGGTTTTAGATGTAACATCTTCAACCTCGAAAGAAAATCGAATTGATTAGATTGAATCGTTGCAATGAGAAGAGATCTCGTAGCGAAGTGGTGTTGGATATAAAATCCTTAACCTCAAGAGTTTGATTTTGATGTGATGTATTTCATTGCGATAGGGAAAAGATCCTAAAGCATGCGGTCTCGGATGTAAAATCCTCGACCCAAAGGTTAAATTTTAATGTATTTCAAAGGCAATAGGAAGAGGATCCTAAAGCAAAGGCGGTCTTGGATGTAAAATCCTCGACCCAAAAGTTTTGAATTTTGATGTATTTCGGTGCAATAGGAAGAGAATCCTAGCAAGGTGCAGTCTTGATGTAAAATCCTCGACTCAAAAGTTTGAATTTTTTGATGTATTTCAGCTGCACAGGAAGAGAATCCTAAAGCAGATGCGAGCTTTGATGTAAAATCCTCGACTCAAAAGTTTTGAATTTTGATGTATTTCAGTGCAATAGGAAGAGAATCCTAAGCAAGTGCAGTCTTGATGTAAAATCCTCGACCCAAAAGTTTTGAATTTTGATGTATTTCAAAGGCAATAGGAAGAGAATCCTAGCAACAGGCAAGTCTTGGATGTAAAATCCTCGACTCAAAAGTTTTGAATTTTGATGTATTTCAGGTGCAATAGAAGAGAATCCTAAAGCAGTGCAGTCTTGGATGTAAAATCCTCGACCCAAAAGTTTTGAATTTTGATGTATTTCAGTGGCAATAGAAGAGAATCCTAAAGCGAAGGCACCCAAAAGTTTTGAATTTTGATGTATTTCAAAGGCAATAGGAAGAGAATCCTAAAGCAGGTAGTCTTGGATGTAAAATCCTCGACCTCAAGAGTTTTTTGAATTTTGATGTATTTCAGTGCAATAGGAAGAGAATCCTAAAGCAGTGCAGTCTTGGATGTAAAATCCTCGACTCAAAAGTTTTGAATTTTGATGTAAGATCTAGAAGATCGGATTCGAGATTCGATAGAGATTGAATTTGAACTTGATTGAGACTTGAAGCCCGGAAAGATTGAATTTGGAAATTTGGAAATTTGGAAGGATGAGTTTGAACTCGATCGAAACTTGATTTAAGATTTGATTTGAATTTGAAAGATCAAGTTTGAAACTTGATCGAGATTGGATTTGGATTTTGATTGAGAATTTGATTTGAGATTTGGGAAGATCAAATTTGAAATTTGATCGAGAGTGGATTTGGAATTTGATTGAGAATTTGATTTGGAAGTTTGGAAGGATAGAATTTGATTTTGAAGTTTGGAAGGATGGAATTTGATTCGGAATTTGGAAAGATTGAATTTGAGATTTGTGTTGATTTCGTTTATCTTTTAATGGTTCAAATTTTATTTTGTTGTTTATTTAATGTTCATGTGAACTTGGTGTTTGTCATTTTTCGGATTTTTTTTTTAAAAAAAAATTTTCTTTTATTCTTTTTTTTTCTTTTCTCGCTCTTTGTTCGAAGTTCATTTAACTTTAATGGCGTTTCCCAATCAATTTGCACAAAAGAGGTGAAGGCCAAAAACGTGACATGGTCACTTTCATTCCAATCATGTTGAAAATACGTCGTACAACTCGATCCGG
Organism: Papilionanthe hookeriana x Papilionanthe teres; assembly: GCA_022702705.1. NCBI lineage: Eukaryota > Viridiplantae > Streptophyta > Magnoliopsida > Asparagales > Orchidaceae > Papilionanthe > Papilionanthe hookeriana x Papilionanthe teres. The sequence goes on from JAKZJZ010000699.1 coordinate 21,080, forward strand.
AATATATTTCATACAATCCATGTAGACTCAAAACGGACCGTGTATGATCTTTGTTGATCCATCAAAAGAATCATCCGTCAAAAAATCCATGTCCGAATAAGTGAGGTACATGGTCAATAACATCACCTTCCAAGCCATCCTCTGGCAAGGATGCCGGCTGGATGTACGTTGGAGGTGTGATATTTCCCATGTAACTCACGACTCGTAAGGCCGGAGGTTCTCTAGCTCCGGATCCGGTCGGAAATGGTAAGGTATTTTGCTCGTCGTCCATCCTCCCGAAAGTAACCGAGATTCGCTCCACCGGCACCCCGGTATGCAATGCTTTGCGATATCCGCTCCGTTACCTTGCAGCATCATGACGGAACCCACCGGTAAAGGTATCTTTACCGGCCCTCGGAACTCGCCCGGGCCTCGCTATCCGGAGGTCGATCCGAACATGATGTTGCACTCATTCAAGAAAGAGACCGTGCGTAAAGGTCCGACGAAGTCGTGGTGATCAATATGTGGGGGTATGCGATCACCCCGTTTGTAGATGTTGATAATGCAACTGATTGGGTATGCATCCGTCGGCAGGATCCTCCATGTTATCAATCTTTTCACCATTCTCTTGATAACTAATGGCATCGGATCTACTCGCCCATGACGAAGCATCCTCGGTGGGTTTCCTTCCTCGTCTTCAAGCAAAGTTGTAGCAGAAGATCCGCATTGTATTGTGATTCTTCCTTTCCCCGGCATCCATCTCCGGGTTCCGAGTATGTGTTTTCCCTCGGCGGCCCGCTCGGCCCATTCTTTTCGCATCCCGGACACGACTCACGATTTGCCGTTGTTCATACTTCCGAGAATACGTCGGTGTGTAGCTCGAGGCCTTCTAGTATGTTGATTCTTCTTCCTTTAATTCTCTCGAAGTATTCGAAAGTTTTCTTTTCAACATTCTCGCATCCTCTCCAGCCTCGTATTCCGGAATGATCTCGCAGATGGCGAGGCCTTGTGACATATTGTGGGATATATGGTTCAATCCCTTCACGTTCCCCCGCATACCTCGGCTCCTCGTGGATGATGCCCGTCGGGACATCCCCCGGGTTGCTTCCCGCAACAAGGTCATGCACTACTCGGTGGTTCTATCCGGTGGCGTGGTAGCCTTCTTTCTTCCGATCTTCCGGAGATTTCCCCGGTTCTTTCGTTATTCTAGGAGCCGGCCTCCTTTTTCGTGTTCCCTGTGAACCGGTGTCCTTGAAATGTGAGTGCCGGCATTAGCAGCTGTCTCGTCGCGCCGGTCCGCGCCTAGTTTTGTTAACATTTTACGGATGCGGCGATTCTTATTTCTTCGTTGCGTGGCCGTGAGAGTAGCCCTCCGAACTTCTGAATCTCGCGGGCGCGGCGCCGACAAGCCCGCCCTCCGCCGTAGTGACTACGGACTTCATTTTCTTGTCTTCTTCGGTGTTTGCTTTTCTTTCTCGTTGTTGGATTGGTGGCTTGGGCCACCCACTTTCATCACCGTCTCGTCCGGCAGTTCTTCTCGCTAATCGGGACCCGGCCACTTTCCTCGTATCGTAGGCCCGCCGGTGCGAAATCCGAGTCAATCTCGATTATCGCTCCATCTTTCACCCTCCTTTCATCGAGTGCAAGGCTTACGCCATTCTTAAAGTTCAAAACCAACCGCCCGTTCGACATTTCCCCGCGAAAAGACAAGGAAAAGGATCGTGGGTCGTACTAAGAACAAGAACATTAAGAAAATGTTTATTAAAGATACATTTTTTTTTATTATTCTTATATTTTGAAATTTAACGAGAATGAAGTAGGATAAGATCCGGAAAGAGATCTTGATTTGAAAAAGGAAACAAGGAAAACTTAATTATCATGATTTTATTTATCTTAGCACATTTTATTATTTTTTGGGTTCGGACCCAATCACAAGTAATTACTTCACCCGTGTTTCTTAGGGATGAAGAATTCATTCCTTCGAAACATCGAGTAGCGTAATATTTTTTCAAGTATCGTCCGTTGATCGGAAGCATATGTCGTTCTCCCCGGCAATTCACTAGCCGGTAGGAACCTCCCGAGTATACCGCTTCAACCACAAACGGTCCTTCCCAAGTGGGTTCAAATTTTCCTCCTATCTTGCGGTGTGCAAGAATAGGTCTCTTAAGAACGAGAACTAAGTCACCAACTTTCAAGGTTCTCGGGCTGACCAGCTTGTCATGGGCTTGAACCATCTTAGCTTGGTATAGTTCTAAATTCGTTGCGCCGCAAGTCTTTTCCTTCCAAGCTTTCTAATTCTTCGAGTCGTAGTCCGGCGTTTTCTTCTGTCGTGATCTTGTTTGCAATTGCAATCTCGAGTGAAGGAAGCCGAACCTCTAAAGGTAACATCGCTCGGACTCATACACCGGAGCATAAGGTGTAGCTTCGAGTAGGGGTTCGAAGGTCGTCCGTAGGCCCATAAGGCTTCTAACAATTTCTCGTGCCAATTTCTCTTATTATCGTCCGTGGTTTTCTTTAAGATTTGAACGAGAGTTTTATTAAAAGCCTCGCCGAGGCCGTTTGCTCTCGGGTAGTAAATTGTTGAGTATCGCCAGCCGATTCCGTGTCTCCCGACAAAATTGTTGATTTGTGTGCTTCGAATGCCGACCCATTATCCGAGATGATCCTCGCGCGGCACTCCGAAACGGTAGACAACTTGGTTCTTGAAAACCGTAGCACGTGGTGTGCTTTTACTTCTCTAAGTGGAACTGCTTCTGCCCACTTGGAAAAGTAATCTGTAGCCGCAAGAATGAAACGATGTCCTTTTGAAGATGGTGGTTCTATCGGACCCACTATATCTGTGCCCCAACATTCAAACGGCCACGACGCAATTGTCGGGTGTAGCACATTTGGAGGTTGGTGTAGAACCACTCCGTGCACTTGGCATTGGTGACGCTCTTGGCGATTTTCATGCAATCGGTCATCATCGAGGGCCAAGTAGTACCCTAGTCTTTTAATTTTCATTTTCATCTTTGGACCCGACCGGTGAGCGCCACGTAGTCCCGAATGCACTTCTTTAACAATTTCAAGGGCCTCGGACCCGCTTAGGCACCTTAGCCACATTCGATCAAAAGACCTTCCGTATAATGTGTTGTTTATTAATGCGTAAGACGGAGTTCTTTTCTTGATCCGATGGGCTAGCCGACCTATCGTCCGGTAGCTTTCCCGTTTGCGGTGTAGTTCATCAATGGCCGTCGCCAATCTTCCGTGTTTTCCGTCACTACTCGCAACCGATTCTTTTTCTTTCGCTCGATTTGTGTATCGTGTCTATGTCGAGCCGTGATAGGACCCGACGTCCGTGAACCGACACTTCCACCGATTCATCTTGCAAACAGGCAAATTCTTTTGCGAGACGGGCTAAAGCATCTCGCTAAAGCATTCTCTTTTCTAGGAATTTTGTAGATTGTCACATTTGGAATCTGTTCCAACAAACTGTATGGCATACCGGAAGTATCGTTCGAGTCTTGGTTTAAAAATTCTGTATTGTCCGAGCGATCCGTTGAATGATTAACCGTGAATCCCCGTAGATGTTGATGTCCGTTATCCCCATTTGAATGGTTAATTCCAATCCCGTTATGAGGGCTTCGTATTCGCTTCGTTGTTCGTACACCGGTTCCGTCGAGTGGTAGGAGTATCTTAACATCCCCCGCTCCGGTGTTATAAAGCTTAGCCCGATTCCTCGCCTTCACGGGCACTATCACTTGCGATTCTTCGTCTTTGTGTGCTGAAGATGCTCCGTCGAAATATAATTCCCAACGTCGATCATTAAGGTCTTCTAAGTTCATTATTTGTTCATCTCAGCGGATCGTCATCGAGAGGAGATTCGGCCGGCAAAGGGTGTGTCGCGAGGAAGTCTGCTAAGACTTGTCCCTTTACGGCACGCTGCAGGCACGAAAGTTATATCGAATTGCAATAATATCATCGACCATCCGGCAAGTCTCGCCGAAAGTGTTGGACGAGTCATCAAGTATTGCAATGGATTAAACTTCGAAATCAAGTTGACCTTGTGAGAAAGCATGTAGTGCCCGAGCTTTTGAGCGGCGAAGATCGGGCCAAACAATGCTTTTCAATTGCGGGATACCTTACCTCCGTCGGAAGTAAACGACGGCTTAAGTAAGTAAAGAACATTTTCTTTACCCTCATCATCGACTCCAGCTAACAGTGGCTCCGAGAGAGTCGTCTAGAGCCGCGGTGTAACGTATCGGCCGGTCTACCCGAGATCGGGGCCGCTAAGACAGGAGGTGTCATTAAATATTGTTTAATGTCTTCGAAGGCCTTCTGGCATTTCTCTTCCCAAATAAATTTGGCGTCCTTTTTAACTAGTGCCGAGAAAGGCCGACACCTACTCGACAGTGCTCGAGATAAAGCGTTGAAGATATGCCAGCTTCCCTTGAAAGGATCGTAGTTGTTTTAAGGTTTTGGGAGGCGGCATTTCTAAGATGGATTTAATCTTCTCCCGGTCGATTTCAATTCCACGATGTCGGACAACGAATCCTAAGAATTTCCCGGAGGTGACGCCGAAGGCGCATTTTAAGGGATTCATCTTAAGGTTAAATTGTCTTAATCGTTCGAAAATAATTCTCAAATCATACAGGTGGTTTTCCTTTACTTTGCTTTTGATGACGACATCGTCCACGTAGCACTCGACTTGATTGTGGATGAGATCATCAAAAATTCTTGTCATTGCTCTTTGGTAAGTCGCTCTGCGTTCTTCGGATCCGAATGGCATCACCGTGTAGCAAAATACTCCGATCGGCGTTCGAATGCCGTAAGCTTTTCATCTTCTCGGAGCCATTTTTATCCGGTTGTATCCCGAAGATCCATCCATGAATGAGAATATTTCATGTGTCGAAGCAATATCGATCATCGGCTTCGGAATCGGTAGAGGGAATTCATCTTTTGGACATGCCTTGTTTAAATCTCTGAAGTCCACACAAATTCTGATCTGACCATTCTTCTTTCTGACTGGCACCACATTGGCTAACCAGGTCGGGTATTGTTCTTCACGGACAAATTTAGCGTCTATTAGCTTTTTAACTTCGGCTATGACTTGTTGTTCGATTTCCAGACGCATTCTTCTGGGACCTTGTCTGACCGGAACAGAAGTAGGATCCACTCCTAACTTATGGATCGCAATCTCGGGGCTAATCTCGGCATTTCATCGTAGCTCCAAGCAAAACAGTCTTTAAATTCCATTAACAATTTGATTATTTCTCCGGAGTCTTCTTTGTTGAGTAAGGAGCTAACAAAGGTAGGTCTAGGCTCTTCGCTAGTACCTAAGTTAACTTCCATTAACTCATCTATTGTGGATTTAATTTCTTCTTCGAATTCTGGTGGAGCGTCTCCAATTTGTAAATCTTCGAGTTCATCCGTAGTTTCCATGCAGCTTTTCATTGGACTTGCAAGTGACAACCAAGCAAAATTCGCATCGTCAACCGACCCTACCGTGCCGAATCCGAGTCCATACTTTGAATCGGGAGGACGGCCGGAGTTATTCCATAACTTTTCAAAATGTTGTGATTGGCCTTTTGTCCATTGTCGAGGTAAGAAACCACGTTGAATTAAATTTTGAACACAGGGAGAGTACCACCCAAAAGGTAATTCCATTAATTTTGATGAAGTGACATCTTCGAATTGTACATTATTTTCGGCTTTGGAGGAAGAAGCACCACGGTAGAATTTGATCGGCTTTGCAGATCGTCACTACGTACCTCTTTGACCTCCATACCCTCGATCTTATTAGAATGGATCGGAGTTAGGGTCATAGTATGTACGTAGTGGTTAATCTTCTCGTACATCGATTTGTATTCTTCGTTCTTTTCATCTTCGAGGGAGATCTTGTATTGCGGCTTCTTCTGACTTATTGTTGTCGCTTCTTGCTTGATTTCTTTTTCCTCTTCGTAACTATCTTCCCAATCAACATTGATGGCTGGTTTCTTCGTCCAATTGTCCTAGTGTCTCTACCACGGCCTCGTCCCCGCCTCGACCTCGGATGCGAGTTCGTGGAGAAACCTTCACCATCTCGCCGAAGGGAGTGGTGAGTGATCGTTGGACTAGAACTTCGAGTTCTTCGTTGTCCCGAACTTTCTTTGCTTCATTTGTTATGGTATCTCTTGAGAAGATTGTTTTCTTTGGCGGTGCATAATAAGCCGCATCTTCATGGATTCCAATTTCATGTACGGAGAATGGTTGTAAGTCTCCTTTGATGCACTCGTTCCCCTCCATCGTAATACTTCGATGCACTCGGTGTAGAGATGATGGTACCATCCCGTTTTCATGTATCCATGGTCGGCCCAAAGAGAGCGTTGAACGACGTTTCCGAATCGATTATATGAAATTTTGCGGTTGTCTTTGCTAAATCACCGGTCTTCATCGGTAGCGTTATTGACCCGAGGGCTCTTTCTCCTTTCTCGGTCGAATCCTCTAATAACATTTTGTCGGCCTCGAGCTCACGAGCATCAATTTCCAAGTATGCTAGTGTTCGAAGACTCATTATATTGATTGATGCTCCCGCATCCACCAATACTCCGGAGAGCGTAAACTTCCCAATTAGTAACTCGAAATGTACAACGGTCGGTCGTGATCTCGCGTCCCAAGTAGTAGGTCATCGTCCGTGAAGGTGACACCTCGTCGTTCCTTTAACGAGCAAACCTCATCCAAGGAATCTCCGGCCATTTGAGCTAAGCAAATTTCCGGATCAAGTAAGGCCTTGATCGAGCTTCTCTCATCTCCTTTCGATAAGATGAGAGCATCGTAGATGCTCGGCTCGGCGGTAGTTTCCTAAGATGGGCTAGCACGTTGTAGTCCACTTTGTTCTCCCCGTGTCTCGGCTTCTTCTCGAATGGGTATGTCTTTCTGCCGGGGTTGGTTCTTCTTGAACAACCACCGCTTTCCTTTGTCTTTCGGACCCATTCTTGGAGGTAGAACTTTTCCACTTCTTAGGTTGACTTCGTAATTTCTTCCGAATCTAGTATCGAGTTTGCCGGTGTCTCCTCCCGAATCGGAATGATCGGCTCTTCCGGATTATCTTCCAAATCCGAAGGCTCTAACTCTATCGTAACCGGAGCTCCTCGAAACTCGCGGATAGATCCGTTGCTTGTCGAACTCTCGTAGCCTCCTTGATGGATGCCTTCTTCGTCATTTTGATCGTCGAGATCATGTATGATTTGAGAATTGTTGTTGGTATCGAAATCGACGCCCGGATTGTCGCTAGTTACGTAATCGTTAGAAACAGTCAAAACGTAGCCAACGCCATCACCCTTATCATTATATGATCCCACCGAAGTGAGCAGATAATCATACAAAATCAGAGGTTCGAGGGATTTCTCCCCGAATCGAAACAACTATCCTAGGATAAGCGACCCCTAGTCTAGCCTTAGGAATCTCGGTCCCCTCTTCTTCGTCAATTTTCTTCTTCTCTTCGATTGTCTCCTCGTCGAGGTGGTTCTTCTATCGCAAGTGATAGTACCGGCTTAACAGGTCTCGAACTCTGAATTAAAGCTCGCACCGAAGCGGTTCGGATGTTGTTTAAAATCTTCTTCGAAGACCTCGTCCGTGCGGTAGTCCATCCATCGTCGGCTGCATAGGGATCTATCGGAATGACGGGATCGGTTGAGATAACATCGACGGAACCTCCTTTCCGGGGTTCCTTCATGTACTCCTTCGGGATTGTTATATTTCCTTTCCGAAGGTTGTCGTTGAGCCAACTTTTGAAGGTAATGCGGTCTTCTATCTTGTGCCCAAGCATCCGATGGTAGGGGCAAAAGTTGGGATCACCTTTCTTGTTGACTTCTTCCGGTCTTTTAGGCTCTGCGCACTCGGAAATCTGGAGTTTTCATTAAGCTACGGAACATCTTTGGTACTCGCTTCATTCTTGAACGGATATTCTCCGCTCGTAAGCTCCTTCAATGTACGTTGCGGATGAGACGGTTGTTCATACTCGCGGAGACGACCGATAGCTGGACCGGGGTTGCCGGTAATTTTGTTGTGGTTGCTCGCGGCCGTTCTGGTGGTATTTGCATCGGCTGTTTGCCTTTGTCAACCGCCGCAACGACCCCGCATTTCTTTTCGAAAGTCTTCACCGGCTTCCGCTTGTCCGTCTTGTCAGCAAACTTAATTGCTTCGCCTCTTCTTGCAAGCTTCCGGCCTTGCTTAACAACTTCTCAAAAGTCTTAATAGTGAATCCCTTGAGGAGAAGTGCTATCGGGCCGTGAATGCTTTTAAGCAAGATGCCGACCGCATGTTGTTCTTGCAGCTTGTGGTTCACACTTCATACTTAAATTTCTCCATCGAAGTATGTAATCCACTAGAGTTTCATTCGGCCTTTGTTTCTCTACCACTAAATCACCTATAGTGATGTGGTGCCGAGCTCCGGCAAATCGCTTAATGAAGAGGCTCTCTAGCTCGAGAATGTCTTTACGCATCCGTTGGGTAATCTCGCATACCGGCCGAAGGCGATCCCCGACGGATCGCTAACAAACCGTCGGAAGAGTAGCGCATCGCTCCCGCCGGCATTGCAACAACCGGCACGAAAGTGTGCAACATGCCGTCGGGGGTTCCTGGCTCCGTCGAAGGTTTTAAACGAGAGGTGGTACGAAGCCCTTTCGGGTATCGGACAGCGTCGAATTCTTCCGGGTAAGGTCTACCCGTCCGAATAGATGTCCCGTTCTTCGATTGTGCTAGGCTTCTCGCACTCCGTCGTTCTACCAAGTTCTTGATATCCTTTTCGTGGATCATACTTTGTGTTGTATCCTTTTTCAGCTCGGTCATCCCCATCGACGGATGTAATCTCCTTTCCTCCGTCTACGATGTGAATGACTTCGGGGGTGTCTCTCTATGTGGTTGTACTTGACTTTGGAGAGTGGCTAGAGCTACGGCCATCTCTTCCATCCTTTTCGCCATTTGAGCGATCGTGTCGTCTTTTCCCGAAGCCGTCTCTTCATCGGTTCCGGCTCCTCTCTTCTCGCGGCCGCAGGAGCACCTCGAGAAGATGATGAAGCTCGTGTCTCAACCATGTTGATTTCCGCATATTCGTTGTCCATGAATTCGATGAGTCGATCTCATCTCCGAACTTTTCTTCTCTTTCTTTTGCCAACCGTCGGATATCGGTTCTCAACTTTTCCATGGCATCTTCTAGCGGAGCTTCGTGTGTCTTTGCGGTTGTCATGCGATAGCTGCTCAGGGTCCCTTTTTCACGAGTCCCCTTTATCGCAAGTAGCACTTTCTTCGCATTCCAGCCTCCCGGCGAGACTTTCTTTCTCGAGCCGCTCGTTTCAGCCTCAACTCGCCTCGTAGTGGGACGCCACACCATCCTTCTAGCAACGAAGGTCTCATGACCAGATGGTCTATCGGCCAAATCGTTCGGAAGGTGGTATCCTCCCTAATCTGCAATCCCGATACTACGACAGGCGGGCTAGCCTTCATTCTCTTGCTTGGCTTTTCATCATGACGGCGGGTTCTACTCGGGCCCAAGACGGGATTTGATCGGCACCCGTCCTATCCTCCGTAGAATTTCCGACACGGGCAGTTTTCCTTCTTTGCTAGCTTTTCTACCAAAGTTTGCAGTCGAGCAAACGGCGTAGTTCTGATTCTTTTCTTGCGGCTATCGTTGTAGTATGCGGGCTGTGGTAATGTGGCAGCAATCTTGCGAACATTCTCCTCATCCTCTGCGGCGGAGAGGGGATGGAACCTGCTTCCTCCCAAAAGTGGTATGTAGTCAGGCAGTGGTGTATATTCTGGTAGCGGTGTATATTCTGGTAACTCTGGAATTTCCTCCGGAAGGCAATCTCGGCAGCTCCGGCTTCCCCGGCGATCCTTCTATTTCTATTTCTTCTTCGGGTCTTTGTCGGCCGACGGAATCTTCGAACTCGGACCCGATTTCGAAGACGAAGGTCTTACAGGAAGATCCGTACCCTCCACGGTAACGGTGTTTATCATGGCTCCGGATTTCTTTCCCCTTTGATTTGGCGAAGTCGGGGTAGGTGCAGGAACAACTAGACCGGTGGGGGTAGTGAGAACGCTCCTCCCGCGGACGGCAGCATTCCTCCTAGTCCGGACCCTTTGCAGGGAGGAAACTCTTGGGTCGACCTAAGGTTGAACTCGAGCGAGAGGCTCCTCGGCTTCGGATACCTTGTTTGTCGCGTGCAAAGAGGGAGACGTCGGTGACCTCGACGTTCGTAGTTTCAAACCCTCGTCCAAATCGGATGACCCCATTGTCGGGCAAGCTCATCCTTATAGACGAGCGAAGTCCGATCCGTTGGTGAAGGAGAAAATCGGCTTCGGGGCTTCCATTTCTGCAAGGTAGATTCCGGTTGTCGGTCCCAGTTATGCTTCTTTTCTTCAGGACGAAAAGAAAGGAATTGAAAAGAGTCCGAACTCATTCTTGTCCATATATTTATAAGAAGGAATTATTTGTTAAAAGAGTCACTTATTAGAGGGTTTGTTTATTTAGAACGGAACGTTCAAAGGTGTAGAGAAGGTAAGGAATCCGATTCAGAAAGGAAAAGAAAGTCTTAAGCAAGACTTCCCGACTCGAAGGATCACTCCTAAACTAACACCTATTGGGGTCCACCCCACCTCAGAAATGAGGTAAAAGGATCTCGGAACCTCTTCGTTTAGGGGTGTCTAAACAATGGCTCCTAAATCCGAGAGAATGTTGGCTATACTTGTTCAAGATAGAAATGAACATAGTATTCCAACGGAAAGAAGGGTAGTTTGATCCATTAGGGACATGGATACACTACCGATTTTTGAAAGCAGAATTATTTGATTATAATGGAGAGAGGAATCTTTCCCCAGCGGAGTCGCCAGAAATCCTGTGCGGCTTATTTTTTTTTTTTTTTGCAGGTCGGATTTTATTTTGAAGAGGGGTTGCCTAACAGAAATCTGTCGGCGAATTTTTAATTTAATTAAAATAAATAATTTGAAAAGTAGTATTTGATTTTGAAAATAATTTTAAATTTGAAGATTTTAAGATATGAGATTAAACCGACCTCACATCCCAAATAGTTTATATAAACGAGCACCGCACCACAAACCGTGTATCTATCCCTAAGGATAGACACACTGCTTGATGGTGGGGCTTGATTAAATAAACTAGAAGATTAGTGACATCCGTTTGGTCCGCGAACCAATTTTATAAGCCGATAAGTTTCCCTCGCTTAATATGAAAACATTAAACAGGGTTTATATTACTCGGGTTCTTTAAAATTCTCTATAAGGGCAAGCCCCTATAGTTAATTACATCTTAAGTGACGGAATCACCTAAGAAAACTCTCGATAATAATTAATGATTCTCGCTCTCAAGAATTTCAAAGTTTAAGGTTTTCAAAGATTGAATTTTGGAGTTTCAATAGGGAATGGATCAAATTTTTGAACATTTTGTTTTGTGAATCCAAAGGAAGAAAGGTAGGAGAAATCATTGATTCGAAGTGAACTTCGATAATTTCCCGACTATCCTATCGTTTGGCTTGAATTTAGGAAAGTCCTAATGTTTATTTGATATTTCAATCTTGCCAATTTCAATTAATTAGGGCTTATATTTGTATGATAAAATCAAACAAATAACCTAGAAGATATGAGGGTTTATTGTCGTATCGGACGACTACCTCGGAATCCTAAGACCGGTTAGGGCTTAATTTGCAATGCGGATGCCTAACGAAGAGTTGAGGATTTATGTTGCACTAGGCAAGCTACCTCGAAGTCCTATGGCTTCGGTTGTTTTAATTCTAGGAAAGTTTTGCTTGAAGTAGACTCGAGTTTTGTCGATGACGATGGTCGTGCCGCCCACCATGCTCCGAGCTCCTTGTTGTTGCGGAGGTTTAGTTTTAGAAATCATAAATCGTGGGATGAGAGAAGTGTTTTGGTTTAGAGAAAATCTTAATTTCCGTGTGTTTTTTATGTTTTATTTAAAACAAATCTTAAAGTTGATTATAACGACACCGGTTAAGATCCCACGGTTCCATCCTTCCGGCATCATTATTTTTATCGGATTCACTTAGTCCGTATGAATTTGCTAAACTCAACCGAATGAGTTCCACACTTTCATTTAGACCGTGGGAAATCCCGTTAGCAACACGTAGGTTACATCATCCGAGGTATTCCCGATCATCCAACAGGACGTTTTAATTTAGTTGTAATCGTAGTTTTGTGTTCTGTTTGTGATTAAATTTTGAGTTGTTTTATATTTTGAAATGTTGTGGCGGTGAATTTTATCTTGCAATGACTTTTAACTTAATTTTGGTTTCAGCTTTAGGGGCTATCCTAAAGGTGTGGGTTTTCATGCAACCGTTGTTTTATCATGCAAGAAAAGTAAAATGCATTTGCAATAAAGTAAATTGCAAGAAAGTAAATTGCAAGAAAGTAAATTGCAATAAAATAAAAGCGTACACTGGAGGGTCTTCCCGTCATCCCAAGCCGCACTTAAAACACAATTAGCATATTTAAGCAAGTTCCTAGGTAAAGCTAAGGGAAAGGTTATGGTTTTCTACCAAATTCCTAATCCTATGCGCTAGTCATTTCCTATGACGTCTAGGTTCTTCGTGTTTTGGTTTAAGGACGATTTTCTTCATCAAAGAACAATTAAGTCCAATTGTTCTTATAAATATCCTATCATATTGAGGAAGTGCTTAAGAAGAATCTTAAACATCTTTTCAATATTTCCGGGATTGTTTTAAGTCCAAATGAATTTAATTATATAAATGAATTGATCGTCCGAGGTTTTCAAGTCTTGTTAACTTGCTCGATGAACTAGGACATTTGAATATCCTATGAGTGAAGTAACACTTCATTTAATGTTTTATTTAGGAGTTATAATAACTAAAGCTTTCAAGGGTAAGTTAGTATTCAAATGATTTGATTTAAGTTAAAGGGTTTAAATTTGGAATAGTGTTCAAGTTGCTTTATATTTAATTTCTTTTATATCTTAGGTGATGTTATATTTAATTTAACTTAATTTAATTGAGTTTTAATTTAATTTAGTTTAATTTGATTTGATGTTTAATTAATTTGATTTGATTTAATTTATTTGATTTGATTTAATTATTTTATTTAATTTAATTTAATTTTAATTACTTAATTTAATTTAATTTAATTGTTTAATTTAATTTAATTTAATTTAATTTAATTTAATTTAATTGTTTAATTTAATTTAATTTAATTTTAATTAATTTAATTTAATTTAATTTAATTTTAATTTAATTTAATTTAATTGTTTAATTTAATTTAATTTAATTATTTAATTTAATTTAATTTAATTTAATTTAATTTAATTTAATTTGTCTTAATTTAATTTAATTATTAAATTTAATTTAATTTTAATTTAATTTATCTTTAATCTACTTTATTTTTAATTTTAATTGAAATTTCAAAAGAGTTTAATAATTTAATTAAGTCTTTTAATATTTTAAATTTGAGTTATCATTTTAATTAAGAGTTGAATATTAATTGATATAATTAATTTAGGGATTTTTAAATTAAAGAATAAATCTCTTCCTAATAAAGATCCCTTATTTTAATAATTCCAATTTTATTATTCTTCCAAATTTAATCTATTATTTAATTAAAGTTTAATCATTTTAAAATTATTTAATGGGTTTCTACCCTTTAATTATTTAAATTTCAATCATCCAAATCAGATTAGGATCAAATATTTTACTTGTTGATTTTTTATTAAACCTAAAGTTTTAATTAAGGATTAAAGATTTTAATTACCATTTTACCCTTTAAGCTTAATAATTTCATAACTCACTAAATTGAACTCAAATGAACTTGAAATTTTTATGTGACTTTACTCATATGTCAATAAAGACATGAGAGGAGAAAATGTGATTTTTCTGTATTTAATTTATTTATATAATTATTTTTGGTGGAAAATAGAGATTTTCAAGGAAAATTTAATAATATGACCAAGGGAAAGTTTCTGTCCTTAAGAAAATTAGGGGACATTCCTAATGACCAGAGAAGCACTTGGACCAATTTTGGTGATTTTTTGAATTATATTATTTTTATTATAATTATTTTGAGTTTTGGAGTGTTAATTAATTTAAAAATAAAATAAATGTTGAAAAATGGATTTTATATTTTTCAAAAATCTCTCTGATATCAAGGAAACCAGAGAATCAAATTTTGCAATTTTCTGATTTTTCTATGATTTATAATAATTATTTTAGTGAAAATGCTAGAAAATACATTTTTTTTAATTTTAAAATTACCCTAGGGCTTTAAAATTTAATATCTCACTAAATAGACTTAGGAAAAATGTGGGATTTGTTCCTAAGTGATTAAAATTCAAAATGTGACATTTTGGTGAATTTTATTATTTTTGTGATTTTTATTATTTTTTAATTATTAAAAATATTAAAATATTATTAAAAATCAACTTTTTTAGAAAATTGAAATTTTAATTTTCTTAGGTTCCCCTGATATCAGAGAGGCTCCAAAACTAATTTGGTGAATTTTTAAAAAGTATTTTAAAAGTTATGAATTTTTAAAGTTTAAAATGGCTAAGTGGCTTAATCAACCCAATTAGTGGGGCTAACCAAGTCCAATTGACTTCAAATTTTTATGGTGGATTCCTCTGATCCTAAAGGTCAGTGGAGAATTGATTTCAAGTCAATTTGATACTTGGTTAATTCTAATTAATTAAAGACCTATTTTAGGTGTTTAAGCCGATTAGGGTTAATCTGAGTGAATTAACTCAAGTCCTATTTTTCCTAGAGTTCTCTGGTCATAAGGAACATCACCAAATATTTCTAGAATTTATTTCACAACATGCTAATTTTTGGAATTAAAATACTCAAAACAACAACATGCATTTGAAAAATAAATAACTTTTCACAGAGATGGCCTCTCGACCTTGGAAAATTCAGGGAATGTTCCCAAGTTCAGAGGCTTCAAAAGCTCCTATGGTCTCATGCCATGGTGAATTGTATACATGCATGGAGAATTAAATGTATGCAGAGAGTAAATAAATCATAAAAAATAAAATACTTAATTAAATTAAATGATTTCTTTTCCACATTATTCTCCTCTGTTCACTGAGCAAGAGGGTATTTTTATTTTATTTTTGTGATTTTTCTACACAAAGATATGGATTTTTGAAGTTTAGGGAATTAAATAAATAGAAAAATACCCTAATTTTCTATTTATCCACGCGGCGCCGTCGTCGACCTCGGCGGCTCCGAACGCACACGCGTCGCGCTCCCATTCGACGCCGCCACCCGAGTCGGCAGCCCGGGCCCGCGGTTCTCGTACCGTCTCCTCGGTCCGACGCAATCTCGGCCGTCCGTGCGCGCGTGTATTGAATGGACGGCATCCGTTCATCGTCCCCAAGTGTTCTCACCCGAGAGCCGTCCACACTAAATCCCTAAGATCTCACTCGATTCTCGATGGATTTTCATGTTCTTATACTCTATGGATTCGTCTTGAAGAGACGAACACATCTATACGGCTAACATGCATTGAAACTAAGGCATTTGAAATGGAGAATCTCCGAAGCTCGGGATGGATAGTTAACTCATACCTTAGCTCGGAGAAGTGTGGCTTCAATCGAGAGTTGTTGCACCTTCGATTGGGTCCCAGCAAGCTCCGGATGAAGTCTCCCGGTCCAGTGAATTGCCTAGCTATGAAAGTGACCACAGTACGATCACAAAGCTTGGAGGCCTGGAGCAACCTGGGTGGCTCGGAGATGGGGCTTTTAGTGGGAAACTTCTCCTCTTGGTCCGATGAAGGTGTAGGACCGGTCGATTTGAGGATTGGCTCACCTGTGGCAAAGTGTCCTCGGTTTTGGGTGGAATTTCGGCTGAGAAATTGGGCTCGTTGGTGGGGATTAGGGCAAATCGACACTCGGGGATCAACTCGCTCTAAGGATGGTGAAGGGTTTGGAACAATTTTGGCGGAGTTTCGTGAAGGTTTGTGCTTGGCTCCCCTCATTGCCGAGAGGGAGGAGTTTAAATAGAGCTGGGCTGGGGGCCTCCTGTGGAGAGTTAGGGCTTGGGATCGAGCTTGCTCCGGTGAGGAGAAGATCGGCCATGGTGACCACTAGGGATGGGGCAGCTCGGCAAGTGAGAATTTCAATGTTGGCTCACATGTGAGCTCTCGGCCATGGTGTTTTCCGGCGGCCTGGTGGCCGGCCGGCCGGGCATGGGTCACCCTCGTGGTCGGTGGGTCGGGGGCTGGAGGTTTGTGCAATCAATCGGCCATGGACATGTGTAAAGGCTTTGATCCAAAGTGGAATGGGGCATGGCTAGATTTGGACCTAAATGGGTCAACCCACCCATTTGGGCTAGGTGCACCACCCAAGGCCTGGTTTAGGCTGAGGAGAAAGTGATTTGGATCAGCTTGATTAGTGGGGTCAAGTCACAATCCAAGTACGATTAGAGCTTAAGCATGGTTTAGTGGAATCATGTAAGTGGTTAACCACCTTTAGGAGTTAAGGAAAGAGCCTCCTCCTTTTGCCCAAAATGGCATGGTGACATGTAAAGAGGCTCTCATGGCTTGCATATGGCTTATGCATGGCTCCATGGCTCCATTTGGCTTGGGAAAAGTAAAGTCGATTTCATGGAAATGGATTTAAGGAAAATTTTGGTATTTAGGGGTGATTTGGCATGAGGCTTGATTTGGAATTATTTGATGATGAATTTAGGACTTAGGGATGATTTTAATTGAAAGTATGATGAGGGGAAATGTCATATGGGCCTTGGAAGAATTTTGGGCTTTTTTTTAAAAGGGTTTTAGATGGGCTTTTAAGATGGATTAGGAAAGTGGGCTCTTGAATTTTAAAATGGATTTTGGGATGAAATTTTGTAAAGAGGTTGGGCCAAATAATTATTGGGTTTAGCTCATGGATGTGTCATGAGTGACTTGAAGCAAATTTGGGGTAGTTTGGACTTGAATTGGGTTGGATTTGAATTCTTTTGGTGAATGGGCCAATGTAGGTCAAATTGGGCTAACTTGGGCCAATGTTGGGCTAGGGTTGAAATTGATGTAAAATAAATATTAAGAAATGTTTATGGGAGTGTTTCAAAGAGGTTTTGGCTTTGGTTGGGTTTTAATTTTGAGGTTTGGGCCTATTTGGGTTAGATTTGGGTTTAGGTCAAAATTGGGCTTTTTGATTTTGGGTTGAATTTGAGTGGGGTTTGGGTCAAAATCTTGGGCAAATCATGTTAGTGTTTTGTTTATGAGGATGTTAAGGAAGGTTTAGAAAAGATTTGGGGTTAATTGGAGTTGAATTGGGTTAGTTTGGGCTAAGTTTGGGTCATGGGTCCAAATTTGGGCTTTAAGGCCCAAAGTGAAATTGGATCCAAATGTCAATCAAATTGGACTTGGATTTGGTCTAAATTGGTATTGGGAATGTTGAATTGAAGTTTAGAATTGAATTGGACCAAAATTGGGGTCAATTGGGTATGTTTGGTTTGACATTGGGTCCACTTTGGGTTAAAATGGGTCAACTTGGGGGTTTTGACAAAAGTAGGGTAAATTGACAAAATTGGCCCATGGTGTAGTTGGACAAAATGAAATTGGGAATATTTGGGATTTTCTGGGATTTTCTGGGAATTTTCTGAATTTTTGGATTTTTAGGCCAAGAAGGGTATTTTGGGTATTTGGAGGGTATTGGGGGGTTTTCTTGGAATTTTTGGTATTTTTGGGTATGGATGATCAATTTGAGTGATGTGGAGGTGTTTGGGATTGATTTTGGAAAATTTTAGGTAATTTGGAGATTTTGCAAAAATTTGGGTAATTCAAGGGTTTTGGGTAAGGTAGCGGGTGTAGGGTCCGGGGGTCAAAAAATTGAAAATTTGGGACATTGAAGATTGGGTGAATTTGGGTGGGGTGAAATCATTTTGGTTGAGCCATGAAGCCATTTCAAGCCCATATGAGCCATGAAAGGACTCATTTGAGGCATTCACTATGTTGTTCCTAACCCTCTCAGCGAGGGCTTAGGGGTTAAGGACCATCCATGTGAATCACCTACATGAGTCGAGGAGGTCAAGTTGGGTATGGGTGTGGTTTTAGGAAGTGTGTGGAAATGTAGTGTGTAAGTGTAGTGTATGTCGGCCCCTTCACTGAGACCGGGCCACCGCAGGGCGATCTAAGGCTAAAGGGTCCCATAGGAACTCATCCTTTAAACTTCCATATTTGATTTCAACCCTCTAGGTGATTAGGGGTCTATAGTCGAGTTTGTGGAGTTTGCGGGGAGTTTAGAAGTGGTTTGAATTTCTAAAAGGCGGGTCCCAATTCTAGTCCTCTAAGATAGTCAAAGGAAAAGCCTAAGGCTAGATCCTAAGCACTAAAAAGAAGAAAAGGAAGACCTCATCAAAAATGAGGTCAACAACACCACGTGCTACAGTTCTTCAAGAATCAAGTCGTTTACCGTGGGGTACCGAGCAGGATTATCTCAGATAATGGTTTTGCATTTAGAAGCACGAAAATCAATAATTTTGTCAGAAGACACGGGATTGACTGGCGCTATTCGACTATCTACTACCCAAGAGAAAATGGCTTGGCCAAAGTTTTTAATAAAACTCTCGTCCAAATCCAAAAGAAAACTTTAGACGACAACAAGGGAAATTGACAAGAGAAGTTGTTAGAAGCCTTATGGGCCTACAGAACAACTTTCAAAACTCCTACTCAGTCTACGCCCTACGCTCTAGTGTATGAGTCCGAGGCCTTATTACCCTTGGAGGTACAGCTTCCCTCACTCAGAATTGCAGTTGCAAACAAGATCACTACAGAAGAAAATGCCAAATTATGACTAGTAGAATTGGAAAGCTTGGAAGGGAAATGACTTTCAGCGAAGCAGAATTTTGAACTGTATCAAGCCAAGATGATCCAGGCCCACGATAAACTGATCTGCCCGAGGACGTTCAAAGTTGGTGACTTTGTTTTAATTGTCAAGAGGCCTATTCTTGCACACTGCATAATAGGAGGTAAATTTGAACCAACTTGGGAGGGGCCATTCGTGGTCGAGAAAGTATACTCTTGAGGTTCTTACCAACTGGTGAATTGCCGTAGAGAACGACCTATGCTTCCAATTAATGGACGGTGTTTGAAGAAATATTACGCAACCTGATGTTTCGAAGGATGGACTTTAAAAGTAGAGTCTCATTCCTAGAAACACGGGTAGAATAATCATTTGTAACTGGGTCCGAACCCAAAATAAAATGGATGATAAAAAAAATCATTAACAAAAATGTGTTAAAAGAAAACATGT
>JAKZJZ010000070.1:0-12500 GCA_022702705.1 Papilionanthe hookeriana x Papilionanthe teres
TGCTGTTCCACCAAGCTTTTGATATCCTTTTCTCGGAATCATACTTTGTGTTGTATCTTTCTTCAGCCGATCATCCCCGTTGACGGATGTAATCTCCTTTCCTCCATCCACAATGTGAATGACCTCCGGGGTGTTTCTCTGGGGTTGCACTCGACTTTGGAGAGTGGCTAGAGCTATAGCCATCTCTTCCATCCTCTTCGCCATTCGGGCGATCGTATCGTCTTTCTCTTGAAGCTCGTCTTTTCATCACTTCTAGCTCCTCTCTCTTCTACGGCCGTGCAGGAGCACCTTCGTGAAGCCGATGAAGCTCGTGTTTCGACCATGTTGATTTCTCGCATACTCATCGTCCATGAATTCCGATGAATCAATCTCGTCTCCAAATTTCTCTTCCCTTCTTTTGCTAGTCGTCGAATATCGCTCCTCAACTTTTCCATAGTGTCCTCTAGCGGTCTTTTCGTGCATCCTCGCAGCTTGTCGTGTGATAGCCGCCGGTTCCCTTCTCACGAGTCCCCTTTATCGCAGCTGGCACTTTCTTCGTATTCAAGTCTTCCGACGAGACTTTCCTTCTCGGGCCGTTGTTTCAACCTTAACCGTCCAAGTAGTGGACGCCATACCATCCTTCTAGCAGCAGAAGGTCTAGGACCGCATGGTCCGTCACCCAAATGCCGGAAGGTGGTATCCTCCCTAATCCGCAACCCCGAAACAACGATAGGCGGACTAGCCTTCATCCTTTTATTCGGCTTTTCTCGTAATGATGGCGGGTTCTACTCGTGGCCCAAGACGGGATTTGATCGGCACCCGCCCTATCCTTCGTAGAATCTCCGATACGGGCATTTCTCTTTCCTTGCTAGCTTCTCGATCACAATCGTAGTCGGCAAATGGCGTGATCCTAGCCCTTTTCTTTCGCCGTCATCGTAGTATGCCGGTCGAGGTAATGTAGAAACAATCCCGCGGACATTTTCCTCGTCACTGCGGCGGAAAGGGGATGGAATCTACTTCCTTCCAAAAAGGGTGTATCTTCAGCAATGGTATGTATTCAGGTAGTGGTGTGTACTCGTGATTTCGGGATTTCCTCCAGAAAGCAACTTCAAGCAGCTCGGCCTTCCCGGCAATCTTCCTACTTCGTTCCTTCTTTGGGTCCGTGTTAGTGATGGAATTCTCGAGCTGGACCCGATTTCAAAAATAGAGGGTCTCACAGAAAGTCCGTACCCTCCACGGTAGCAGTGTTCACCATAGTTCCGGATTTCCTTCCCCTTTAATCTGCGTAGCCGGGTAGGTGCAGAGACAACTAGACCAGTGGGGGTAGCAAGAACGACTCCTCCCGCGGACAAGAAGATTCTCTCGCCTGGATCTTTGCAGGGAGGAAACTCTTGGGTCGACCTAAGGTTGAACTCAATCAGCGGCTTCTTAGCTTCAGATATTTTGCTTGTCAGTGCGAAAAGGGAAACGTCGGTGATCTTGACATTTGTGTTCTCGAATCCTTGTCCAAACCGGATGATCCCATTGTCGGGCAGCTCATCCTTGTAAACAGCGAAGTCGAGTCCATTGGTGAAGGAGAAAATCAGCTTTGGGGCCTCCATTTCTGCAGGGTAGATCCTGATTGTCAGTCCCAAGTTATGCTTCTTCTCATTAGGACGAAAAGAAAGGAATTGAAAAGAGTCCGAACTCATTCTTGTTCATGTATTTATAAGAAGGAGTTATTTGTTAAAAGAGTCATTTATTAGAGGGTTTGTTTATTTAGAACGGAATGTTTAAAGGTGTAGAGAAGGTAATGAATCCGATTCAGAGTTGGAAAGGAAAAGAAAGTCTTATGCAAGACTTCTCGATTCGAAGGATTACTCCTAAACTAACACCTATTGGGGGTCCACCCCACCTCAGAAATGAGGTAAAAGGATCTCTGAACCTCTCTGTTTAGGGGTGTCTAAACAGTGGCTCCTAAATCCGAGAGAGTGTTGGCTATACTTGTTCAAGGTAGAAATGAACATAGTACTCCAACGGAAAGAAGGGTAGCTTGATCCATAAGGGACATGGATACACTACCGATTTTTTTGAAAGCGTAATTATCTCGATTAAAATGGAGAGAGGAATATGTCCACACGGAGTCGCCGAAATTGTCGCGCATATTTTTAGGTTGTGTTTTATTTTGAAAAGGGGTCGCCTACGTAAATTGTGCGGTGAATTTTTTATTTAATTTAAATAAATAATTTGAAAAGTAGTATTTAATTTTTGAAAATAATTTTTAAATTTGAAGATTTTAAGATATGAAATCAAACCGATCTCACATCCCAAATAGTTTATATAAACGAGCACCGTACCACAAACCGTGTATCTATCCCGAAGAATAGGCACACTTGCTTGACGATGAGGCTCGATTAAATAAACTAGAAGATTTGTGACATCCGTTTGGTCTGCGAACCAATTTTATAAGCCGACAAATTCCCCGCTTAATATGAAAGCACTAAACAAGGGTTTATATTACTCGGGTTCTTTAAAATTCCCTATAAGGGCAAGCCCCTATAGTTAATTACATCTTAAGTGACGGGAATCACCTAAGAAAACTCTCGATAATAATCAATAATTCCGCTCTCAAGAATTTCAAAGTTTAAGTTTTCAAAAGGATTGAATTTTGGAATTTCAATAGGGAATGGATCAAATTTAGAAGATTTTATTTTGGGATTTCAAAGGAGGAAAGGTAGGAGAAATTACAGATTCGAAGCAAACTTCGGTAATTTCCCGACTATCCTATTGTTTGGCTTGAATTTAGGAAAGTCCTAATATTTATTTAATGTTTTGATCTTGCCAATTTTAATTAATTAGGACTTATATTTGTATGATAAAATCACACAAATAGCCTTGAAGTTATGAGGGTTTATGTCGTATCGAACGACTACCTCGGAATCCTAAGTCCGGTTAGGGCTTAATTTGCAATGCAAATGCCTAACAAAAGGTTGAGGATTTATGTTGCACTAGTGCAAACTACCTCGAAATCCTATGGCTTTGTTGTTTAATTCTAGGAAAGTTTCGCTGATGTAGATTCAAGTTTTGCTGACGACGATGGCCGTGCTGCCCACCATGCTCCAAGCTTCTTGTTGTTGCAGAGGTTTAGTTATAGAAGTCATAAATCAGGAGATGAGAAAAGTGTTTTGGTTTAGAGAAAATCTTAATTTCCAAGTGTTTTTGTGTTTTAATTAAAACAAATCTTAAAGTTGATTATAACGACACCGGTTAAGATCCCACGGTTCCATCCTTCCGGCATCATCATTTTTATCGGATTCACTTAGTCCAGATGAATTTGCTAAACTCAACCGAATGAGTTCCACACTTTCATTTAGACCGTGGAAATCCCGTTAGCAACACGTAGGTTACATCATCCGAGGTATTCCCGATCATCCAACGTAACGTTTTAATTTAGTTGTAATTGTAGTTTTGTGTTCTCGTTTCGTGATTAAATTTTGAGTTGTTTTATATTTTGAAATGTTGTGGCGGTGAATTTTATCTTGCAATGACTTTTAATTTAGTTCTGGTTTCAGTTTTAGGGACTATCCTAAAGGTGTGGGTTTTCATGCAACAGTTGTTTATCATGCAAGAAAAAGTAAGTGCGATGCAATTGAAGAAATTGCAATAATGTAAACTGCAATAAAATAAAAGCGTACCTGGAGGGTCTTCCCGTTATCCCAAGCTGCACTTAAAACACAATTAGAATATTTAAGCAAGTTCCTAGGTAAGGCTAAGGGAAGGGTTATGGTTTTCTACCAAATTTCTAATCCTATAGCTAGTCATTTCCTATGACGTCTAGGTTCTTGTGTTTTGGTTTGAGGACGATTTTCTTCATCAAAGAATAATTAAGTTCAATTGTCCTTATGAACATCCTGTCATATCGAGGAAGTGCTTAAGACAAACCTTAAACATCTTTTCGATATTTCTAGGATTGTTTTAAGTCCAAATGAATTTAATTATACAAACGAATCAATCGTCCGAGAATTCAAGTTTTGTTGTTATCTTGCTCGAGTGAACTAAGACATTCGAATATCCTATAAGTGGAGTAACATTTCATTTAATGTTTGTTTAGGAGTTATGATAACCAAAGTTTTCGAGGGCAAATTGGTGTTCAAATGGTTTACGATTTAGTTTAACTTCAGTTAAAGGGTTTAAATTTGGAATAGTGTTCAAGTTGCTTTATGTTTAATTTCTTTATGTCTTAGGTAATGTTATTTAATTCAATTTCATTTAACTTTAATTTAATTTAATTTAATTTTAATTTTAATTTTAATTTAATTTAATTTAATTCATTTAGTTTCGATTTGATGTTAAATTAATTTAGTTTAATTTGATTTAATTTCTTTTAATTTAATTTTAATTTGATTTAATTTTAATTTAATTTTAATTTAATTTAATTTAATTTAATTCAATATGTTTTAATTTAATTTAATTTAATTTAATTTAATTTGTTTTAATTTAATTTAGTTTAATTTAATGTAACTTAATTTATTTATTTAATTTGATTTAATTTAATTTAATTTTTTAATTTTATTTATTTAATTTAATTTAATTTAATTTATTTGTTTGATTTAATTTAATTTAATTTTTAATTTAATTTTATTTTTAATTTTAATTTAATTGAAAATTTAAAAAGAGTTTAATAATTTAACTTTTTAATTTAATTTAATGATTAAGTCCTTTAACATTTTAAAACTTAAATTTGAATTATCCTTTTTTAATTAGGAATTAAATATTATTGAAATGATTAATTTAGGGATTTTTAAATTAAAGAATAAATCTCTTCCTAATAATATCCCTATTTTAATAATTCCAATTTTATTATTCTTCCAAATTTAATCAATTATTTAATTAAGGTTTATTTCAATTATTTTAAATTGTTTAATGGGTTTCTACCCTTTAATTATTTAAATTTCAATCATCCAAATCAGATTAAGATCAAATATTTTACTTGTTAATTTTATTAAACCTAAAGTTTTAATTAAGGGTTAAAATTTTTAATTACCATTTTGCCCTTCAAGCTTAATAATTCCATAACTCACTAAATCGAGCTTCAAATAAATTTGAAATTTTTATGTGATTTCACTCATATGCCAATAAAGCATTAGAGGAGAAAATGTGATTTTTCTGTATTTAATTTATTTATGTAATTATTTTTGGTGGAAAATAGGAATTTCCAAGGAAATTTAATAATATGACCAAGGGAAAGTTTCTGTCCTAAGAAAATTATGGGACATTCCTAATGACTGAGAGGACCACTTGGACCAATTTTGGTGATTTTTTGAATTATATTATTTTTATTATAATTATTTTAAGTTTTGGAGTATTAATTAATTTAAAAAATAAAATAAAGGTTGAAAAATGAAATTTATATTTTTCAAAAATCTCTCTGATATCAAGGAAATCAGAGAATCAATTTTTGCAATTTTCTGATTTTTCTATGATTTATTATAATTATTTTAGTGAAAATGCCAAAAAATGTATTTTTTAATTTTTTAAATTACCTTAGGGCTTTAAAATTTAATATCTCATTAAATAGACCTAAGAAAAATATGGGGTTTGTTCCTAAGTGATTAAAATTCAAAATGTGACATTTTGGTGAATTTTATTATTTTTGTGATTTTTATTATTTTTTAATTATTGAAAATATTAAAATAATATTAAAAAATCAACTTTTTTAGAAAATTGAAATTTTAATTTTCTTAAATTTCCCTAATATCAGAGAGGCTCCAAAACCAATTTGGTGAATTTTTGAAAAGTATTTTGAAAGTTATGAATTTTTAAAGTTTAAAATGGCTAGATGGCTTAATCAACCCATTTAGTAGGGCTAACCAAGTCCAATTGACCTCAAATTTTTATGGTGGGTTCCTCTGATCCTAAAGGTCAGTGGAGAATTGATTTCAAGTCAATTTGATGTATGGTTAACTCTAATAAATTAGTGACCTATTTTGGGTGTTTAAGCCAATTAAGGTTATTTTAAATGAGTTAACTCAAAACCTATTTTTCCTAGGGTCCTCTGGTCATAAGAGACATCACCAAATTTTCCTAGAATTTATTTCACAACATGCTAATTATTGGAATTAAAATACTCAAAACAAGTAACATGAATTTGAAAAATCAATAACTTCTCATAGGGATGGCCTCGACTTTGGAAAATTCGTAGAATGTTCCCAAATTCAGAGGCTTCAAAAGCCATATGGTCTCATGCCATAGGTGAATTTCCTATATGCATGGAGAATTAAAACAATGCAGACGATAAATAAATTATTAAAAATAAAATACTTGATGAAATTAAATGATTTCTTTTCCACATTATTCTCCTCTCGTTCACCGAGCAAGAGGGTATTTTTATTTTATTTTTCTAATTTTTCTACACAAAGTTATGGATTTTTGAAGTTTAGGAAATTAAATAAATCAGAAAATCCCTAATTTTTTATTTTTCCGAGTCGGCGCCGCGTCAACCTTAGCATCTCCGAAGTGTCGCGTGGCGCGCTCCCATTCGACGCCGCCGCTTGAGTCAGCAGCCCGGGTCCCGCCTTCCGCGTATCGTCTGCCGATCCGACCTAATCTGAGCCGTCCGTTCGCGCGTGTATTAAATGGACGGCATCCGTTCATCGTCCCCAAGCGTCCTCACCCGAGAGCCGTCTACACTAAATCCCTAATATCTCACTCGATACTCAATGGATTTTCGTGTTCTTATGCTCTATGGATTCGTCTTGAAGAGACGAATACATCTATACGGTGATCATGCATTGAAATTAAAGCATTTGAAATGGAGAATCTCCAGAAGCTCGGGATGAAGAATTAGCTCATACCTTTGCTCAGAGAAGTGTGGCTTCAATCTGAGGGTTGTGTCACCTTCGATTGCGTCCCAGTAAGCTCCAGATGAAGTCTCCTGGTCTGTTGAATTGCCTAGGTAGGATTTTAACCACATCCGATCACAAAGCTTGGAGGCTGGAGCAACTAGGTGGCCTGGAGATGGGGCTTTTGCTGGTGGACACCTTCTCTTGGTCTGGTGAAGGTGTAGGACCAATCAATTTGGGGATTGATCCACTGTGGAGAAGTGTCCTGGTTTTGGGTGGAATTTCGGCTGAGAAATTGGATTTTGTCAGTGGGGATTAGGTCAAATTGACACCTGGGATCAACCGCTCTAAGGGTGGAGAAGGGTTTGGAACAATTTTGGCGAGTTTCGGCAAGGTTTGTGCAACTCTCTTCTCATGGCCGTGAGGGGGTGGTGTTTAAATAGGAGAGGGTGGAGGGCCTCCCAGGGAGAGTTAGGGCTTGGGATCAGCTGCTCTGGGCATGGGAAGAACAGCCATGGTGGCCATTGGGCATGGGGCAGCTCAGCAAGGGAGAATTCCAAAGTTGGCTCACATGTGAGCTCTCGGCCATGGTGTTTTCCGGCGACCTGGTGGCCGGCCGGCCAGGCATTGGTCACCATCTTGTTCAGGTGGGTCAGGGCTGGGGTTTAGTGTAGGCAATTGGCAAATGCCATGTGTAAAAGGCTTGGATTAGAATGGAATGGGAGAGGGCTCATTTTGGCTCAAATTGGTCAACCCCTCCATTTGGGCTAGGTGCACCACCCAAGGCCTGGTTTAGGCTGAATAGAAAGTGATTTAGGTCAGCTTAATCAGTGGGGAATGGTCACCATCCAAGTATAATTAAGCTTAAGCAAGGTTTAGTGGAATCATGGGAGTGGTTAATCACCTTTAGGAATTAAGGAAAGGGTCTCCTCCTTTTGCCCAAAATGGCATGGTGACATGTAAAGAGGTTCTCATGGCTTCCATGTGGCTCATGCATGGCTTCATGGCTCACCTTTGGCTTGGGAAAAGTCAAGTCAATTTCATGGAAATGGATTTAAGAAAAATTTTGGTATTTAGGGGTGATTTGGCATGAGGCTTGATTTGGAATTATTTGATGATGGGATTATAACTTCGAGAATGGCTTTGATTAAATGGATGGCAAATGGAAATGTCATGTGGGTTTTAGGGCCACTTTTGGGCTTTTGTATTTGGTGGAAATGGGCTTTTAAAATGGTTTAGGGAAGTGGGCTTTTGGATTTTAAAATGGATTTTAGGATGGAATTTTGGCAAAGGCTTGGGCCAAATAATTGTTGGGTTTAGCTCATAGATGTGTCATGAGTGACTTGAAGCAAATTGGGAGTGATTTGGGTTTGAATTGGGTTGAATTTGGGCTTCTTTGGAGAATGGGCCAATATAGGTCAAAGTGGGCTAACTTGGGCCAATGTTGGGCTAGGGGTTGAAATTGATGTAAAATTAATGTTGGGAAATGTCTATGGAAGTGTTTCAAAGAGGTTTTGACTTTGGTTGGGCTTTGATTTTGGGGTTTGGGCTCATTTGGGTTAGGTTTGGGTTTAGGTCAAAATTGGGCCTTTTGGTTTTGGGTTGAATTTAAGTGGGGTTTGGGTCCAAATTTTGGGCAAATCATGTTAGGGTTTTGTTTGTAGGAATGTTAAGGAAGATTTAGAAAAGATTTGGGGTTAATTGGAGTTGAATTGGGTGAGTTTGGGTTAGGTTTGGGTCATGGGTCCAAATTGGTCTTTTAAGGCCAAAGGTGAAATTGGATCCAAATGCCAATCAAATTGGACTTAGATTTGGTGTAGATTGGTGTTGGGAATGTTGAATGGAAGTTTAGAATTGAATTGGACCAGAATTTGGGTCAATTGGGTAAGTTTGGTTTGACATTGGGTTCACTTAGGGTTAAAATGGGTCAAATTGGGGGTTTTGACAAAAGTGGGGTAAATTGACAAAATTGGCCCATGATGTAGTTGAACAAAATGAAATTGGGAATATTTGGGATTTTCTGGAATTTTCTGGGAATTTTCTGAATTTTTGGATTTTTGGGTCAAGAGGTATTTTGGGTATTTGGAGGGTATTGGGAGGTATTTTTAGAATTTTTGGTATTTTTGGCTATGGATGGTCAATTTGAGTGAGAGAAATGTTTTAGGAATGATTTTGGAGAATTTTGGGTGATTTAGAAATTTTTGAGAAATTTGGGTAGTTTGCAGGTTTTGTGTAGGGCTAAATGTGTAGGGTCCCGGGGGTCAAAAATTGAAAATTTGGAAAATTGACGATCGGGTGAATGTAAGTGGAATGAAATTATTTTGGCTGAGCCATGAATCCATATCAAGCCCACATGAGCCGTGAAGGGACTCATTTGAGGCATCCACTATGTTGTTCCTAACCCTCTTAGCCAAGGGCTTAGGGGTTAAGGACCATCCATGTGAATCACCTTCATGAGTCGGGAGGTCGAGTTATGTATAGGTGTGTGAAAGTGTAGTGTATGAGTGTAGTGTGTGTGTAAGTCAGCCCTTCACGAGACCAGGCCACCTGCAAGGCGCTCCTAAGGTCCAAAGAGTCCTATAGGAACTCATCCTTTAAACTTCCACATTCGATTTCAACCCTCAGGTGATTAAGGGTCTACAAGTCGAGTTTGTGGAATTTGCAGGGAGTTAAGAAGTAGTTTGAATTTCTAAGTGGTGGGTCCCAGTTCTAGTCCTCTAGGATAGTCAAAGGAAAAGCCTAAGGCTAGATCCTAAGTACTAAAAAGAAGAAGAGAAGACCTCATCAAAATAAGGTCAACAATCTAAAGATCCTACTTAATCCATTATAAAAGGTTTGAATAATCGACGAATCTCGGTAGCGCTCGATGTGAGCATTTCCTAAGAAGTTCCTTAAATCTCTCCACTGGATTCATATATTGATTCTCCATCTAATCCGACAAAAGAAGTTATATCATTTCTAAACTTAGCAGTTTTAGATGGTGGAAAATATTTAGATAGAAATTTTTGTGATAATTCTCCCAAGTTTTAATAGATCCGGTAGCTAACGAATTAAATCACATTTTAGCGCTTATCCCTTAATGAAAAAGAAAAAGTCTAAGTCTTATAGCATCGTCGGATATTCCTGATATTTAAAAGTAGCACGAAGTTCAGAAAACTAAGCAAGATGTAAGTTAGGATCTTCGATAGGTGAACCACTTAAATTGATTGTTTTGTACCAATTTGGATAATTGCGAGTTTAAGTTCAAATGAATTCAAGAGCTACATCGGGGTTTTGAATAGGTTAAACGAATTTCATCTGATGTAGGGTTGGCATAATCTCTTAATGGTCTTTGTTGGTTCATATTTTGAATTTCGTGAATATTCGCCATTCGTGTTAAATTTATAGTTTGTTTCTTTTGTTTTCTAATTTTTTAATCGTACGCTCTAACTCGAATCGTAAGGTATTAATTTTTCGTTTCCAAATTCGCGCATACAATTTTAGAATAGATATTAAAATTATGATTATTTTAAAATAGTCACATTACTTTTAAATTTTTCTTACTTTCCCCAAGCAACGACGCCTGAAAACTTGACCCACGAAAGTTATATTATGATATTTTAATTTGATCGCAACGAGCCCAAAACTCGACCCCGCTATATTATATGTATAGAATTGTAATTGTTTATGTTGTGGATGCTACGCAAGTATACGTATCGTATTAAGTAATACAGGGCTCTAGTGGAGTCCTGGTTATCGATCCCACATGGAAAGAAAAAATTAAATAACAGCTAATTTTTAAAATAATAATAATAATAATAATAATAATATACGAAAATTTGGAATTCTGAATTTAAGCGCAATAAAGTAAACTAAGTATTTTAATTAGATAAATTAACTAAGTAGAAAATTAATACGTATTAAAAGTGCGAGAAATAAAACTAATTGCTAAATAAGTCTTAACTATTCGGAAAAGTATCTTTCCCCTTGTTTAGAAATTTAAGTGATCGATGAATTTAAATAGATAATTTCGACGTATTGTGATAACAGGAGCATTCCTATTCTTTACCCTTTAGTCAGGTGTAAAGAATATCGACTAATCCTATGTTTGATTGCCGAATCGCGGCTGAGCTCGGAGGATACCGATCGCCACTTCGAGCTCCCACGTTCCCCTCGCCCGAGGGCTAACATCTAAACTTCGACTCTAAACAATAGGACCGAATTGAATAATTTAGTACGTCACACTAAAATGCTCAATTCTACGCCAAGTGATATTATTTCCCTATTTATTTGCACCCTCCTTCCAGAGGCTTTTGAATTCCCGAATATAAGATGTAATTTTTACTATAATTGATAATCAACATATTTTAACAAATCAAATGGCCAGTTTGGAAAGTAAATTAAGTTTTAAGTAAAAATTATCACAATTTATTAATATATAAAAGTATCTCTATTTTAATTTCATCAAGTCACTTAATTTCATAAACAGGGAGAAAGATTAAGTAAACTACTCAGAATGCATGGAAACTAAACTAAGCATGGATTTCATTTAAAGTTAAAAACAATAAATACAAATACTTATCTCAATTTATCTCCAAGCAGACTCCTCGCAGTTCCTTTGACTCTTCCTTCTACTACAACAAAACTCACTAAAAACTCACTAACTCACTAAATACTCACTTATAACACTCAAGGACTCTCTAAGACACACACTAAGACACAAAACTGCACACAAAACTGGACTTAAAACACTTAGAACACACACACACACACTAATTAACTCCGAACACAAATTAACACACTTAGAAGCTGAATTTCGGCTTCTATATATAGAGGTGAGCAAAGGACCAAGAGGTGTGTAAGCATCCCTTCAAAAAGTGTCCAGGTTCAATGTATCTGCAACATTTGAACTATCTCGCCGTCGGCGACGAACTACCTCTCACGTCGGCGAGGCTTCTGTAAGATCTTCAAACCGCTCTAGCCGGCTATCAGCGGGCTCGGGCTCGCTGTCAGCGAGACAATTATAAATTCTTTAGAATTTTCTTCTCGTAACCTCGCCGTCGGGGGCTCGATCTCGCCGTCGGCGACTCAGCACAAATTGCATGATTTTGCTCCAAATTCGCTCCTTTTTATAATTTTTTGCTTTTATCACCTAAATTCTTCATTCATCGCGATAAAATAAAGAAAATACCCTTCTTTAAAGTGCTGATTTCATCAAAAATAGATATGAATTTCTTAATAAATTTTTCGATGATCGAGCGTCAACCATACCATTGCCTCAGTGGCTCAATCGCAACCGAACTTGCGATGAAACGGACGTTGAACACCGGAGGTGCGCAAATGTGGGTGCAATCTGTAACAAACCGTATTGGTATGTCCGAACATCCCACGGTGAGAGCAATAACTGGGGTGCGGCCCCATAACAATCGTTTGCCAATAGCTTGGTGAGGAGGACCAACCCAAATCTCATCGTACTGTGGTTGGGTAATATCTCGTTCGACGAGCACGCAGGCTTCGAGAGGATTAGAGGTATCAAGGGTAGGGTTATCCACCCTGAGGGGTTTACCACAAGCGGAAGCAATCTTGTACACCGTCTCATAATTAAATAGATGTGCTTTTAAACCCGGGAATTTAACCCAAACCGGAATAATCGGAGATTCCGATTTCGGGTCAAAATCGACCGTCCACTTTAACAATTTCATGAAACGATTTTCAATTTTA
>JAKZJZ010000070.1:15000-102500 GCA_022702705.1 Papilionanthe hookeriana x Papilionanthe teres
TTTATTTATAATTTACTTAATCGTTAAATATTTTTATAATTAAATTATACTTATAAATAAAAAACTATACTTAAAACATTTAAAATAAAAATAATTTTATATATTTATATATTTATAATTTATTTAACAATTAAATATTTTAATAATTAAATTATATTTATAAATAATATAATATACTTAAATTTTTTAAAATTAAAAAATAATATTAAATAAATTTATATATATATAAATAAATATATATATTTATAAATATATATATATATTACTGCTCACTTCCACATTGCCCACCTGTTCATTTATCGGGAAGGTAATAGATCCGTTAACTGGCTTGCTAGGCTTTGTTGGTCGAGTAACCAAATTATGGCAGGTAAGCTCCCTCGCTTTGCCTTAGAAATTTTAATTAACGGGGACAATATCGATGCCCCTTTCATTCGCCCCAACACTTAGACTTCTTGTGCTTGCCATCTGTTTCGTTGGATTCTCTTTTATTTACATATATATATTTCTGTTATTATATCTGTATGTCTCTCTGTATAAAGCTTTGTTAAATACACATATATATAAATATTTATTCTTAGACTTATATATATTTATTCAATAAATTATATATATATATATAGATATTTTATATATAGATATTTTATTAAAAAAAATATTAAATAAATAAATATATATAAATAAATTATATATATATATATATATACATACATTATTTTTTAACTTTTAAATATTTTTATAATTAAATTATATTTCAAAATAGTATACTATACTTAAAATATTTAAAATATAAAAAATAATATTAAATATATATATATATATATATATATATATATATATATATATATATATATATATATATATATATATAGATATATATATTTTGAAAGAGCAATCTTATTAAAACTAAAAAACTTATTACATCTCAAATGAGGAATAGAGAGAAGATCCCCATAAAGTAGAAGATTAAAAGCATAGAAAAATGATGTTTTTGCCTTGGAGAGAACATAGGGACAACACAAAGACAAATCTCGAGGATGAAGCATTAATAGCAAGCCGCTTAGCAAGGTGTTGATTGCATTCTCTCGTATATATGACTCCACCTAATGGTTCGAGATGAAGCAATATGCGTAATTTTGTGAATCCATATCACAATGTACCAGGGTGCAGCAGCTTTGTTCATTAGAATGTTAATTAGGAAGGTAGAATCTGTTTCAATATGGATGTATTGATGCTTATTCAATATTGCAGCTTTTACTCCCCAATAAAAGGCAATTGCCTCAGCTTCCAGTGCATTCTTTGCAATAATTGGTCCTGCAAAAATCCATAAACATTTACCTTTGTGATCTCTCCCCAACATACCCATACCTGCTCTGTCCTTTTTAAAACTTCCATCCACGTTAATCTTTGTCCATAGTAACAGAGGAGACTTCCAATGAACCCACAATGTTTTAGAAACCACCTGATTTCTCTCAAGATTGAGCTATTTTCTTATCTTAGAAAGATAAGCCACACAATTATTAATGATCGAATCGAGAAGAAAACTTCATATTTTTAAATAATAGCTCATTTCTGGAAGACCGTATGAACCAAAATATAATAAGAGGTATATAGAAATTTCCATCACATCTCCAATCCAACCAACAAGTTTCAATAGAATTCCACGAAAAGAACTTGGCCTTAGTGTGACATTTTTCCAAGCAAGAATTCCAAATCAATTGACTTTCCGAACAATTCGGAAAAAGATGATAAATGGTTTACGAAAAATATATATATACCATATATATTTTTGTTTATTATTTGTTTAATTATTAAATATTTTTATAATTTAATTATATTCATATATAATATACTTTATACTTAAAATATTTAAAATAAAAAAATAATATTAAATAAATATATATATATATCTATATATATATTTATATAAACCTATATATATTATAAAAAAATACTATTAAATAAATAAATCTATATATATAAATAAATTAAATATATATATATATATAAATAAGTATTTATTTATTTATCATTTTTTTAACTATTAAATAATTTTTTATATAATGGTCAATAATTGGTCAATAAATTTATATATATATGGTCAAAATGGTCAATTTCTCACACATTGACATAAATGTCATTCTTGGTGAAAATGGTTAATCCTTCATCTAATGATCAACCCATTGACCTAATTTGTTAACTTTTGACTAAAAAGTCAACTTTGGCCAAAATATTTAATCCTCGACCCAATGATTAACCTATTGACCCAATAGATCAACTTTTGACAAAAAGTATTTGGTTAAAATTGTCGATTTCGATACATCGACCGTCTCATTAACCTAACAATTAAATTTGGACCAAAAAGAGCAACTTTCGTCAAAAATGTCGATCCTTAACCCAATGACCAACCCATTGACCTAATATGTCGACTTTGACAAAAAAGTCAATTTTGATTAAAATAGTTAATTTTTGACCTAATGACCGATTTTCGACCCAAGTAACCAATCTCTATCCAAAAGTCAACTTGGTCAAGATGATTAATCTTCGACCTAATACCCAACCAATTGACTCAATAGACATCTTTCGACTAAAAGTCAACTTTAGTCAAAATGATCAATCCTTGACCCAATGACCAACCCATCGCCTAATAGATCAACATTTAACCAAAAAGTCAATTTCGATCAAAAATAAAAAAATATCGAATTAATGACCAATTATTGACCCAATAAATCAATCTCTCGACTAATAATTAACTTTAGTCAAAATGGTCAATCCTTGATCCAATGACAAACCCATAGACCCAGTAGCTCAACTTTTGACCAAAAAGCCAATTTTGGTTAAAATAGTCAATTTTTTAGCAAATGACCACCTATTGACCCAATAAGTCAACTTTTGACCAAAAAGTCAACTTTGGTCAAAATGGATAATTTTTTACCCAATGACTAACCCATGACCCAATATATCATCTTTTGACCAAAAAAGTTATCTTTGGTAAAAATGGTCAACTTCTTGATCCAATTACCAACACATTGGCCAAATATGTTAGCTTTTGACCAAAAAATCAACTTTAGTCAAAATGGTCAATTTCTGACCCAATGGGTTAACATTTGACCAAAAATTCAATCTTGGTCAAAATAGTCAATTTTTGACCTAATGACCAATTAATGACCCAATAGGTAAACTTTTGACAAAAAATTTAATTTTGGTCAAAATAATCAATTTTTGACATAATGACCAATTTTAGACCCAATAAGTCAATATCTGACCAAAAAGTCAACTATGGTCAAAATGATCAATCATTGACCCAATGACCAACCCATCGACCCAATAGGCCAACTTTTAACCAAAAAGTCAACTTTGGTCAAAATGATTAATTTTTGTCCCAACGACCAACAAATTGACCAAGCAGGTTAACGTTTGACCAAAAAATCAATTTTGGTCAAAATAGTTAATTTTCGACCTAATGACCAATTATTAACCCAGAGAAGTTAATCTCCGACCAAAAATCAACTTTGGTTAAAATGGTTTATCCTAACCCAACGACTAACCCATCGACCCAAGTAGGTCAACTTTGACAAAAAGTAATCTTTGGTCAAAATGGTTAATTCCTGATCATATGACCACCCCATTGACCCTATGGGTTAACTTTTGAAAAAAATTCAATTTTGGTCAAAATAGTCAATTTTTGACCAAATGACCAATAATTGACCCAGAAGCCAATCTCTGACCAAAAAGTCAACTTTGGTCAAAATGGTCGATCTTCGACTGTAATGACAAACCCATTGACTAAATAGTGAACTTTCGACCAAAAAGTCAACTTTAGTTAAAATGGTCAATTTCTCGATCCAAAGACCAACCCATCGACTCATACAGTTAACTTTTCGACCAAAAAGTCAACTTTGGTCAAAATGAGTAAAACCTCGACCCAATAACCAACCCATCGACCCAATATGTCAACCTTCGACCAAAAAGTCGATTTTGATCAAAATAAATGAAATTTCGACCTAATGACCCCCCATTAACCAAAATGGTCAACTATCGATGAAAAAAGTCAACTTTGGTCAAAATGGTCAATTTTTTACCCAATGATCAACTCGTCAAGTAAATTCGGTCATATTTTCGACTAAAATGTCAACTTTTTGGTCAAAATAGTACAATTTTTTGACCTAACGACCAATTATTTATCATTTTTTAACTATTAAATAATTTTATAATTAAATTTTATTTATTAATAATATATTATACTTAAAATATTTAAAATAAAAAATAATATTATATATATATATATGTAATATATACCTATTTATATTTTCATTTACAATTTCATTAATTATTAAATATTTTTATGATTAAATTATATTTATAAATAATATACTATACTTAAAATATTTAAAACAAAAAAATAAAATTAAATATATATATATATATATATATATATATATATATATATATATATGAATATTTATATTTTTCTATATACCTATATATATTTATTTATAATTTATTTAACTATTAAATAGTTTTATAATTAAATAATATTTATAAATAATATACTATACTTAAAATATTTAAAATAAAAATTATATAATATAAATGTATATATATATATACATTTATATTTCTTTATTTTTAATTTATTTAACTATTAAATATTTTTATTATTAAATTATATTTATAAAAAATATACTGCACTTAAAATATTAAAAATAAAAAATAATATTAAATAAATTTATATATTAAATACCTTTATATAATTTTTTATTTATAATTTATTTAATAATTAAATATTTTTATAATAAAATGATATTTATAGATAATATATTATACTTTAAACATTTAAAACAAAAAATATAATATTATACGAATATATGTATATGTATATTTATTTATAATTTATTTAACAATTAAATATTTTTCTAATTAAATTATAATTATAAATAATATAATATACTTAAAATATTTAAAACAAAAAAATAAAATTAAATAAAATTAAATATATATATATATATATATATATATATATATATATATATATATATATATATATATATATATATATATATATATATATATATATATATATATATATATATATATATATATATATATATATATATATATACATGACCGTGGCTTGGTGCTCTATTAGGTTCTCGGGTCGTGGATGACCCCGCTGCGCGCCAGCAATCGCTAGGAAAGGTAGGCTTACTTACTCGGTGGAGGTGGTAAGGTGTCCCCGCTGGAACCTGGCCAGGTGGCTTCTTTTCCTTCTTCCCGGCTCTCCTGTTTTGAATTTATCGTTCCATCGAATTCGAGGTGGGAGTTACATTTAGTTCGTTATTCTCTTGCTTGGAGGTTCCCTTTCCTTGCCGGTTCGGGAACACCGGTTTACACTACCGAGCATTTTTTGGTGGGTCTTCTTTCCGGGTTAGCTTCGATTTGTCTATCCCACTTTTTCCGGGGGGCATGATGGCCTACCCCATCGACATGGATACTAATTTACAGCTGGGCTAAGGCCACTTATGCCGGGTTGTTGGCAACTCTACCGCCGATGCTCCCACCTCGCATTCCCTTATTTTCCCTCAATCCCCGCATGATGCAGCTGCCAGCAGTGTCTCATCGTCCTTTTGTTCATCCCACCGGTTCCCCGGAGGGTGAGCTGACTCGCTTACTTTCCGACTCGTGAGCTAGCTCAACTCGACGAGGAAGTTAAATTTACTTTAATAGGGAAATTTGCTCTGGACATCCTAAGATGGACCCGGTCGACAGCTTCTTTACTTCTATTCCGCTTATTGTAAGCGGCAACTCGGCTCGCTCGATGGTAGGCACCTCCCCGATCCAATTATCCACCGAAGAGGATTATGCAAGGCTCTTTGCCAAACAATCTATCTCTATTGCTGGAGCCGACATGAAGATTCCGAAATGGACCCCGTGACTTCGATCCTAAGAAGGAACCTCCCATCGCTCCAATATGGTTTAAACTTCCCGAACTCCCTATCGGGTTTTATAATCGAAATGCTTTATTCAACATAGCCAAAGCCTTGGGACTCCTCTCGAACCGATGGGCCTACCAAATCCAAAGCAAGACTCCGTCGTCGCTAGAGTACAAGTGGAAAGGGATGTTACCCTTCCCCTTATATCAAGAATTAGAATTGGATCTGAAAATGAAGCCTTTCGGCAAGAAGTTATCATGGAACAAACCCCTATTACCGTACCCACCTGCAGGATGTTTGGTCATACATTAAGCAGTGTGTTACAGTGCTCCATCCACCGACCAAAAGAGTTGCCAAACCACCCCCTTTAAATCTCCAAATTTTCCCGCAGAGTCCACTCACATAAACCCCCCCTTCCCCCCCCACCCCACATCCTCTTTCTCTGACCTCACCTCATGCCCAAATTGACCCCCAATTAATCAACAAGTTTGATGCTGCTGTGTTGGTCGATGACCAGTTCAAAGGTGCCTTTTCATTAGATGATGATCCAAGTGTTAAGTGCTAGAGATAAAAATCTATTTCCCGTAAGAGATGACCAAGTTATCGAACACTGGGAAGAGAAGCAAGCTCACTGTGGTTCTAAATCAACCGAAATCGTGAAGAGAATTAACAATGCCCCCCGGAAACTGAATGTGATGAGGATGACGTACTCTGATGCAGGTAGCACCTTTATATCTTCTGGATCCCCAAATGGAGATCTACAGGAGAATTTGCAGAAGATGTCTCACAAAGCTGAAGAAGATTGGAAAATTCAGAAACAAAGGAGAAGGAAAAAGGAATTAACAGAACTCAAAAATTTATCTCAAGATAACATTCTTGGCACCCCTCAACATCTCCAAAGTCTTCCCTCCCTAGGCCGACTAGTAGTCGGGAAAGCTTTATACCATGATTAACATTTTATGCTGGAATGTTAGGGGATTTCTAATCCTGGTTCCCTTAACGTAATCCATCAACTGAATAGGACTCACAAATTTTGGATCATTGCTCTCCTTGAGCCATTGGTGAGAAAAAACATCACTGCCTTCTCAAAAGAATTCCCTGGTTACAATTGTTTCAGCAATAACAACAATAAAATCTGGATTTTCAGTAGAAAAGAACTACATTGCAATATCTTTATTGATAACCCTCAATTTCTACATATGGACATTTCTCTAGATCATTTTAACTGCTTGGCTACTTTCATCTATGCTGGGAGCTCCTTAGAGGCCAAGAACATGTTGTGGACTGATTTACATAATATTGCTAGTACTGCTATTAGGAACTGGATTGTGGGTGGAGATTTCAACAACATAAGGGAACCTAGTGAAAAATTGGGTGGCAAAACCCCAAGCATCAATGCTATGATGCAAGCTCTCCAATAACATCCAATCTGGCAGGACTTTTCGACTCGGGTTTTAGTGGATCCCCATTCACCCGGAAAAGAGGTAAGCCGCCGGAAAGATTAGATAGAGTTTTGGTGAACTCGCCAGTGGATGGAGTCACTTCCCATCACCCAAGTTCATCACCTACCTAGAATTACTTCTGATCACTCCCCACTGCTTATTAAAGTTTCTTTGGGGAGTATGGGTAGGCAGCATTGCTTTAGATTTCTGAATAGTTGGGCTGATCATCATGAATTTCCGTCATGGTGAAAGCTGGATGGACCATCCCTTATCTCCCCGGTGATAACCCCCTTATCGAGCTTTGGAAGTTACAAAAAATCTTAGCTTCCACTTGAAGAAATGGAACGAAACAGACTTTGGTAATGTTTTCCACCGTGTTACACAAGCTGAACTCAATTTGAAGGCATTGGAACAACTGAATGCTAATGGTGTGGAGAATGAGGATGACATTATTGATGCACAAGTTAAATTAATCCAAGCCATTAAGGTGGAAGAGAACTATCTGCAACAAAAAGCTGCTCTAAATAGATTTGTTTATGGTGACAGAAACTCTAAGTACTTCCATGCTATGATCAAATATAGAAGACAACTGAATGCTATTGTCTCTATCAAGGACCAACAGGATCAATGGATCACCCAACCTGCTCTCATTCGTTGAGAGTGCTGTCAGGCACTTCCAGAATCTTTTTGCTGCAGACAGGTTCTCCCCTCCCCCTATCCAAACTGAGCTTTTTGATGAAGACAGACTATATACCCAACATTTGCAGCTTACCAGTTTGCCTGAGGAACAAGAAATTGTGGCTGCCCTCAATTCAATTAATGGAAATAAGGCAGCTGGACCTGATGGGTATACCTCCACTTTTTATAAGAAGGCTTGGGAGCTTATTAAGAAGGATGTAATTGCAGCTATTCGGGCTTTCTTCTCCGGTACCAATCTCCCCTTATTTCTCCTCTACTACCATAGTTCCGATCCCCAAAGACAAGCGTAAAACCCGTTGGAATGATTTTAGGCCTATAAGTCTAACTAACACACTCTCTAAGATTATTAGCAAGATCTTGGTTAATAAACTTCAATCTCACCTTCCAACTCTCATTTCTCCTAATCACTCAGCTTTTGTCAAGGCGTAAACATCACCGATAACATTCTCCTAGCTCAAGAGTTATTGCTTGGACATGACAAGCCAATCGGAGGTCGAACCTCGCTGCTCAAGCTTGATTCGAAGAAAGCATATGACACTATCACTGGCAATTCATTGATCTTATTTTGAAGGGAAGAGGCTTCAATTCACGCTTCGCACTCGATCCATAGATGGATCTCCAATACCAATTACAAGCATCCCGATTAATGGGACTTGCCATGGATATTTCCCCGCCGGGAGAGGAATAAAGCAAGGGGACCCCCCGTCCCCTACCATTTTCATTCCGGCATTTGACTACTTCTCCGCAGTTCTCAATCGGGCTCATAAATCCTACCCCTATCTCTCGCTACAAGCATTGCTCCACCCCTATTGTGAGTCATCTAGCCTATGCAGATGATGTTATTATATTTTCCAATGGTAGT
The DNA here is from genome assembly GCA_022702705.1 of Papilionanthe hookeriana x Papilionanthe teres. Taxonomy (NCBI): domain Eukaryota; kingdom Viridiplantae; phylum Streptophyta; class Magnoliopsida; order Asparagales; family Orchidaceae; genus Papilionanthe; species Papilionanthe hookeriana x Papilionanthe teres. The sequence goes on from JAKZJZ010000070.1 coordinate 23,934, forward strand.
AAAATGGCAGTGAAGAAAACAATGCAGATATTGGAGCATCTTAAGGAGGTGGCTGGTTTAGATTTAAACAAAAATAAATGTCAGTTCCTAACAGGTAAGAACCGCAAGACCGATATCCTCTCTTGGATCAAGGATTTCACCGGTTTCTCTCACCCTTCGTCTCCAATCAAGTATCTAGGGATACAATTATTAAAAGGAAAAAAAAGCAAACTCAATATGATGAGGTGACTAACAAGATTATTTCTCAAATTAATCGCTGAGCCAATACCTTCCTCTCCAATGGGGGTCGAATCACCTTGCTTCAAAGTATCTTAACCTCTTTCCCCCTATACGTTATGCAAATGATTAAAATGAAAAAAAGCACCCAACAACTGCTAGCCACTACTTTTAAGAAATTTCTTTGGGAGGATTAACATCCTCAAAAGCATTGGGCTATTTGGAATAGGCTATGCAAACCAGTTAATGCTGGGGGTTTAGGATTCAAGAGCTTCAAACAGTTGGGTGAGTTATTCTATATCAAGCAGTGGATCAGGTTTAGACAAAGTAATTCTTTATGGGCCTCATTTATTAGACACAAGTATTGCAAAAGAACCCATCCTAACCCGGCTCATCCTAAGCCGGTTGATTCTATCCACCTGGAAGGAGTTGCTTAAAGTCGAAATAAAGCTAATGATTTCTTCGTTGGGAGCCAGGATCCGGTAAGACCGGCTTTTGGCTAGATAACCGGCTTCATGGGTCCGCACCTACCCCTCTCTTCCCTGCCGATTATGACTCATCCTTGATCGTGTCCGACCTATGACAAGGTGACCATTGGAACATTGCAGCTTTGAAGAAGATTGTTCCGAAGATACCATTCCCGAAATCCCGGACATTCCAGATGGATTCTTCCGCTCCCGATAAACTTGTTACTAAGAACCCACCACACAGTCTCTAAGCCATTTTATCTATAAGCATACTCATACTTGGTCTAAGGTTCTGTCGGGGAAAAGGATATGGTGCAAGGAACTCACCCCTTCCATGTCCTTTTTCTCTTGGAGGCTATTTCATGGATTTCTACCACCGGATGATATATTGAAAATGAAGGGGCTCAAAAGTGCCTCTAGATGTCGGTCGTGCACTCGCGTAAGAAACCATTCAACACCTTTTTATGGAATGCCCCGTGGTGAAGGAGGTCCGGGACTATACTCTCACTAGAGTAAATCTTAGAAGGCATCAGGGTCACTGGTTTTCCATTCAGTCCTGCTGGCTTGACTGGATGGACCTCCAACTCTCCCATATCCCTCTTATCATTTTTTGGTTCACCTGGATGGCTAGGAACAAAATCAAACATCATGGTGAAAGGTTTGATAGCAGGCAAATCTCCACTCATTGCTGCAGCTTTATACAGAATCACATTTCTAATCCTTTCTCCTCAATTAAGCAACAACCCAGGGTGAAATTAATTCAATGGACTCCGGCCCCTTCTCCTTGGGTCAAGATCAACACTGATGGTAGTTACTCTATGTATAATGCTGGCATTGGTGGGGTATGCAGGAACCATCAAGGTAAATGCCTTTGGTGGTTCCAATCCCCCATTTGTGCTTCTTCTGCTCAGGAAGCAGAAATTGCTGTTGTTTACTGGGCAATCAAGATGGCAAAGGTGCTTATGTACACTCACCTGGTTATTGAATCTGATGCTGCACACAACATACAAATGCCGAGGGGTTCTCGCCACCACACCCCACCACCTTGTGTATTGGAAGAGGAAAATTACTCGGCCTTACTCATAATATCAAGATCCAAGTGGCAACACATTTATGCAGAAGGAAACCAACCTCGCTAATCGGCTTGCCGTGAACCGTATCATTCAACCACGAGTTAAGTTTAGTGCTTCCCCTGAGGCCCATTTATCTACTTTGTTGAGAGGGGACATTTTGGCTCTTCCTTTTGTTAGAAGAGCTTAACTTTTTTTCCCATTTTCCTTTCTTTTCCTTTGGGTGCTGTTGGGCCTCACCCCCCCTCTAAAACTTTTGTAATTACCTTCACTCTTAACATGCAAGGAGCTTAGGGCTCTTTTAGAGGAAAAAAAAAATATACATATATATATATATATATATATATATATATATATATATATATATATATATATATATATATTTTTAGAGAAAGGAGCCAACATAGGCTCCCCGCATGTTGATTAGTAAATAAAAGGGGGTTACAAAAGTCGAAGTAGAGGGGGTCCCCACCAAACAAGTAACAAAATACATTTTAAGCCCTATCGGGATCCCCAATCACAAAACAAGAATCGACTTAAAATAAAAACAACTCTATTAGATACAAGGAAATCTATAAATTACCGAAACTAACCCTCACAAGAAGGAGATCATGAGAACCTTCAAACTACGTATAGTGTGCCCAGTGGGATAGCAAAGAAACATGAGACCTCATGGATCAAATATGGCCAAACAAAAAAGAACCCAATGAGCAAACAGCCCCAACAACCAAAACCATCACAGTCAATGTTGATATAACAAAGAGTGGCCATTGTCAATCCTTAAGTGGGGAACAGATAAGAGATCACCAACCTCCAGCATTCTGAGATGAGCAAGGGGAATAGTTGAGAGGGTCACTCTAGTGGAAAGGGATCCAGTTTCTGCAAGCCAAGTCACCGGCTTATTTCCTCTCTGAAAATAAAAGTGAAGGTGGCCTTTAGTTGACTAGTGAGGGAAAGAATTTTTGGATCCAAAATGAGTGGGTCCAAGTGGTTAAAGTTCCAAGTATCAATCAAATTAATCATCTCCCGAGAATCCCCTCAATGATTAGATTCCTCCAATCGAAGATCAAAGCTAATTTCAGAGCCCAAGAGCAGCCTATAAGTTTGGTTTCAAGAGCATCAGCAGTAGCAGTAATGGGGGCATGGAAGATCAGCAGTGTGCCCCTCGTGGTTCCCGAAGAGACCACCCACACCGCAACGATCGCTGGTGTAGCAGCCATCGTTGTTTGCTTTAACATAGTTGTCAGGTGGAGGAGACCAGTGTGACAGTGAGAATTTTAGGGAGCCTGGTTGTTCAAGGGTTGGCTAGCTTTAAAAATATTTGGAAACTTCTTGTGGCTAATAAGTTTATGGAGATAAGATATGCAGCTTCGGCAACAAGATCTAGCACCGTGGCAAGCCTCCTCAAAGATAGCCTTGTTTCTTGCCATCCAAATGAACCATGCAATGAGTAGGGGTAAAGCTTCCAGCTCCTCGCCGATGCCATTCAATCCAAAGAGTGAGAAGATGATGCCAGAGTGCAAATGGAGGGTATTCAATTTAAATCGAGGGATTAGCCGAGTCCGGACCTCTTTAGAAAACTTGCATTCAAAGAAAAGATGATTGATAGTTTCTTCCTCCATATGACACAAACTACAGCAAGAAGGGCCCCTAAGTCCCTTTAACTTAAGGATGTTGTCAGTGGGGAGAAGATTTTTGAAAAGTCTCCAGCTGAAGAGGTTCATAGAGGGGGAGAGGTACTTGTTCCATATCGGATCACTCCAAGGAATAGCTTCCCACCGATAGAGTTGAGTGTAAATAGCCTTTGAGAAGCTTTGGTTGTGAAGGGCCTTCCTAACAGGAGAATCCAGATTGGATCCGTTGAAAGGAATAAGTGGCAACTTTCCGGGCGAAGGAGCTTCCGAGATGTTGTGGAGAAATGGCAAGGACCAACTCGTCCCCATTCCAAAGAATCGACGAACTTTCGCATTAAGGTTGGTGGGTGGAGTGAGAGGTTGTAGCCAATCCGGAGGGCACCAATGATCAAGCCAAAAATCGAGATTTCCCCGACCTGTGTTCCAAAGGTACTCGCTGTTCGCCGTGTGTTCGTTCTTTATAAGAGCTCTCCAAAGTTTGGAGTCACCGCTCTTGGAGGGGACTCGGGAAGGGTGAGTGTGTCCGCAATACTTTCCAAGAAGGTAGTGTGCCCACAAAGAGTCTTGAGTTCCGAATTTGATCCATAGCCGCAAAGATTAACAAGTGATAATCTATCGGATCCCTTTGAAGCCTGCACCACTCGCCCGTGTGGGTTTGGCCATCCTTTGCCAAGAAGCCCAGTGAGTTCGATTTCGTTCCCCGCCCGCAGAAAATGGTTAAATGCTCTTTCAAACCGGTTCTGAGTACTCTTTTCATAGTGGTCACCTGCATAACATAGGAGGGTAGAGTGGTTAGGATGCTCTTAAGCAATGTCAATCTTCCACCATTTGAAAGATAGATGTGAGTCCAGTTAGAAAGGTAAGTGCCGATCTTATGCCGGATTTCATCAAAGTGGGTCTCGTTTCGACTCTTCCTATATTAAGTTGTACTCCCAAATGCTTCGATAGGTAGCCGTGTGCTAGAAAAAGCAGTGTAGGTGAGAATCCAATTTTTTATTTCGTGTGAGATCTTCTGGGGAAAAAGAATCAGACATTTAGAAGGGTTGAAAATGAGTCCTGATTGCTGTTGAAAATGTTGGATGCACTTGAAGGTGTGTTTAACAGCTTCCTTGGAGGCATTAGAAAAAATTATCACATCATCAGCATATATGAGGTGGGAAACCATTATGTTAGATTTATGGTGATATCTCGGTATGCTTGTGAGTGGTTTGGAGATTATTCAAGATATGGGAAAAGTAATCCATAGCTAGAATAAATAGGGTCGGGATAGGGGGTCCCCTTGTTTAAGCCCCCGGTTGCAGTGAAAGTGTTCCAGCCTAGTGCCATTTATGAGGATAGAGTGGGAATTGTTTCTAAGCCATCTTTGAACCATGCAACAGAAAACTTCGTGAAAGCCCCTAGCCGAGAGAACCTCATTGATGAACTCCCAACTCGATGGAATCATAGGCTTTTCTAATGTCCAATTTATAAATTAGATTTCCCCCCTACATTTTTTATCGAGATCATAGAGCATCTCCTGGGCCAATAACACATTATCCGAAATTGTCCTCCCCTTCACAAAAGCAGCATTGGTTCATACAAATGATTTTACTCGAGATGGGGTTGGAGCCTTGCCACTATAATCTTGCTAATGACCTCGTTTATAACCGATGTGAGGCTTATGGGTCCGAAGTGGTCCCAGCTTGACCGCAGTGGTGTTCTTAGGGATCAGGACAATAGTGGATGAGCCGAAAATTGTGGGGGGTCCCTTCCCAAGAAGAAACTAGCAATGGCCGCAATAATATCGTAGCCGATGACAAAGCAAGCTTTCTTGTAGAAGTCGCAGTGAACCCATCCGGTCCAAATTCGATTTAGAGCTATCAATGGAGTTAACGTACCGCCAAACCTCATGCTCATTGGGGGGGTGTGTAAGTGAAAGAGAGTTGGTGTAATGGTAGTTTCCCTGGAAACATAAAGGGTTTAGGAGTTCTCTAATCCTGGAAGGAAAGGAAAGGAGCTTTTGAAAGTAGCTGGTAGCACTTCTGCCAATAGCTTGATTGTTCCTCGAGCCAAGTGCCATTCTCATCCCGGATACTCGTGAATGGTGTTGCAATGTCTTCTCGTATTTGATAAAGGAATGGTAGAATTTTGTGTTTCGTCCCCTCGATGAATATATGCATAGAAGACTTCGTCCGAGAAACCGTTCCTGAATTTCAATCGAGTTAGAGAGATTTACCCGGGCCGCGATCCGTAGGTGGTCAGAACAACTCCCATCCGAACCTTCGCTCCAAGTCAAGTACTTCCTTCTCGCTTCAAGAACAAGCAAGTGTGAACATTTCCAAATTCTCTCCAACTCCACTTCTTAAGCTCTTTACCGATTTTCCGATGGAGGTGTTCTAGCCTAAGCCAGTGGATCATTATTGGGAGCACCATTCCGTAGAGACTCGGATGAGGGGTAAGAACTCGGGGGTGTGAAGACCAGAAATTTAGGAATCTAAAAGGAGAGCCGGTGTGATTTAGGGGAGGGGCAGAAATAGTTAAAAGGAGAGGTCCGTGGTCGAACGTACAAGGGGAAGGTGAGTGACAACAAGTGTGGAGAAATCGAGAGTGCCAAAGTTCATTGGATAAGAATCTATCCAGTCTCTCCCAAGTGTGGTTCCTTCTCCAGGTGAAAGGAGGGCCTTTGAAGCCCAAATCAAAAAGTCCGGCATTGTGGATATTGTCCCCGAATTGGTTCATTTTGCTTAGGATTGGAGTTCGCCTCCCAACTTCTCGACAGAAGACTAATAATACAATTGAAATCCCCCCAACAATCCGAGGGAGGGTAATGGAGTGATATATGTATATATATATGTATATATATATGTATATATATATGTGTGTATATATATATATATATATATATATATATATATATATATATATATATATATATATATATATATATATATATATATATATATATATATATATATATATATATATAGGGGGATGAGAGAGAAGCTCCGGATTTGTAGGAGGGATTCTTGAAGTTTGCTTCGATTTCTTCAAGTTCTTCAGGGTTTGGATTGTTCTTCCTTTGGTGTTCCCTGAATTGGATTGGTTTTGCTGGTGTTCCCGGGCTTCTGAATTGGATTTTTTCCAATTTTTGTTTCCCGGCTTGTTCTTTTTTAAATTCTCGATTTGGGTGAATTCAATTCCTTTGAATTCCTTGGATTTGTTCTTGTTTTGTTTCGGATGGCTGTACAGAATCTCGCTCGGAAAGGCTTCCTTTGTGGATGTGGTGGGCTCGAATTTGGTCGATTCTCGATAAGCTTGTCTTTCCCCAACTCTACCATGATGCTCGTTTCGTGTAAAAATGGATGTTCTTTCATTAAGCCAATTATCAAGAAAGGTGGAAAACCTGCTTTGATTTTCTCCGAAACCGAATTGGCTTCCCCGGTCGATGCACATAAGTTTACACTTGTTGGGAAATTCCAATATGGACATCCTAAATTGGAAAGAATTAGAAAATGCTTTGAAGATTTGAAGCTTACTCGGTATTTGGAAAGTGGGTCTTTTTGATGGTAGGCATATCATGATTAAACTTTCCAATGAAGAGGATTATGCAAATTTATTTTCCAAGAAGTTTATTATCGTGGAGGGTATTTAAATGAAAATCTTGAAATGGTCTCCTGAATTTGATTCTAATCGAGAAGCACCTATTATTCCAAGTATGGTTTAAGATTCCTAATCTCAAACTGCAGCTTCTTTAATCATCAAGTTCTTTATGTAATTGGTACTCGCTTTGGGAAAACCACTTAAATTAGATCTCGCCTACCTTTAATCTGTCCCGTACCTTCCTTGGCAAGAATCCTTGTTGAAAGAGATATTACACTTCAAGATGTTGATGAAATTTGGTCGGGGTCTCCACATAATGGATATTGGCAATCTATTGTAATGGAACATAGACCTTTTTATCGCAATCATTGTAAAATGTTTGGTCATACTAAGGAAGGTTGTTATAGAATTCATCCTAATCTTATGCCATCTAAATATAAGGTCGGAACTCGTTGTCGATACACAAAGAGGGCAGAATCTTGATTCTGTCACCCTTAATCCTGATATTGTTAAGGGGACTCCTATTGTGGTTCATATAACTCCAAATGTGATTTAAGATTTCTCTGCTGCTATTGAACCTGCTAAAACTTTGACTAATGCATCTGCTAAAAATAATTGTTCTACCTTGAACAACAACAACCTAGCTAATACAGTTTCTGTTGATGTTTCTGATCCTAATATTTCTGCTGAGAATCATCTTATTGATTGTACACTCAATTCTGGTTCTATCATTACAAATGCTATTGATGAATTAGATAAGGATTTGGATTCAGCTATTCCTGGAACTGCTATTGCTGCTAATAATCTTTATTCTGGTAATGTTGCTGCTGTTAATGAAGTATCTGGTAATTTAAATTCTGAAAGTTCATTTACTGTTGATGGGAATGGGAATGAAGTTGTTATTAGAACAGAATTATCTTCTTATCGTGCTAAGGAGGTTTCACTCGCTATTATTAACTATCCTATATTTCAGAATTCTTCACGTAACTTGGATTCTAATTCTTCTAATCAACTCGAATGTTGTCAATACTGATTTGAAAGAAGATTGGATGGTGCAAAATTCTAAGAAGAAGAAGGAATTAAAGCAATTATCGTATCTAATATTATCCCCTCTAATACTCGCTACTTTTTCTAGGCTTACTAGAGGAAGTAGATCTACTCATGATTAATTTTTTATGTTGGAATGTTAGGGGAGTGGCCAACCCTGGCTCCCTTAGCAGAATTTTAAGTCTCAACAGGGTTCATAAATTTTGGGTCATTGTTCTTCTTGAACCTTTGGTGAAAAAGAATTTGGATAGATTTTTAAGGAGGTTTTCTGGTTTTTCTTTTGCCTCCAATTCTACTAATAAGATCTGGCTTTTTAGTAGGAAGGAGTTGAGAGTTGATATTCTTATTGATAATCCTCAATTCTTACATCCGCATTTTCGAGCTTCGATCAGTTCAAAGGATTTGCTACTTTTGTTTATGCTTCTTCTACTATTGCTGATAGATCTGAACTTTGGTCTCAATTGAAGGATATTGGTCAGAATATGGTTGAGGGCTGGATAGTGGGTGGTGATTTTAACTGCATTTTGCACCCTAGTGAGAAGAAAGGAGGAAGGAATCCTAATCTTCAAGATATGCTAAATTTTACTAACCAAGTTAGTGCTGCTAATCTATTTGATATTGGGTTTGAAGGTTCTCCATTTACTTGGAGAAGAAGTTCTCTTTATGAAAGGTTGGACAAAATCTTTACTAATCAACTCTGGATAGATATGTTTAGTCTTTCCGAAGTTAAGCACTTAGCTAGACTTGGTTCAGATCATGCCCCCTTGCTTGTTCAATTCTCTCATTTTATTAATACTAAACATCATGCTTTTAGATACTTAAATGTATGGTCTACTCACCCTACTTGTTATCAAGTTGTTAAGCATAATTGGATTCTCCCATCTAATTATTCTACTGCTAATCCTTTATTTAAGTTATGGCAACATCATAAGTCGATTGCTAAGGCTTTAATTAATTGGAATTGGACCGAATTTGGGAACCTTACATATAATATTCAAAAAGCGAGAAAATTTGGTGGCCTAGTGTTGAAATTGAAGTGGAAGTCTGGGAGGAAAACTGATAAAGATCCGTCGGAAGCTAATGTTTTGCTTGCAATCCGCATTGCTACAGAAGAGCTCTTTCTTAAACAGAAGCAGCGAGTTAACCATTTACTTCATGGAGATAGGAATTCAAAATTTTTTCATGCTATATTTAAGCATAGAAGATCCATTAATACAATTCAAAGAATTAAATCTACTAATAATTGTCGGCTATCTACTTCTCGTGAAATTGGGGATGATGTCGTTCAATATTTTCAAAACCTTTTCTCTTATCAAGATACCAACTGTGATATCTTTTCTAATAAACTCATGCAAGCTGATTTGCAGTTAGCTAGGGAATTAAATCTATCCGTAATACCTAATGAGGATGAAATATTATCTTCCATCAATTCTTTGGACAAGTAATAAGACAAATTGGTCCGGATGGGTTTACTCCCGATTTCTATAAGAAATTCGCGCATTATCAGGATGGATATTGTTGAGGCTATTAAGCTTTTCTTTCAGTGGCATGGATCTTCCTAAGTATTTTGTATCCTCTTCAATTATTCTCATACCAAAGGATAAAAAGAAGGATTGTTGGCAGGACTTTAGACCTATTAGCATCACTTCAACCTTTTCAAAAATCATCAGCAAGCTTCTTGTGGCTAGAATTCAGTCTCGTATGGATACTTTAATCTCTGAAAATCAATCAGCATTTGTTAAAGGAAGAAGTATTAGTGAAAATATATTGTTAGCTCAAGAAATGCTTACTGATATTGATAAGCCTTGTAGGGGTTCTAATCTGATTTTTAAATTGGATCTTTCTAAGGCTTTTGATACTATAAATTGGTCCTTTATTCTTAAAGTGCTTTATGCTAAAGGATTCAGTCCCGTCGCCGTGGACTCATTTCAAGGTGGTTAAGCAATAATTACTATAGTGTTCTCATTAATGGTGAGAGCAATGGGTTTTTTCAAGCATGTAGAGGCATTAAACAAGGAGACCCCCTTTCTCCTTATATCTTCATATTGGCTTTTGATTACCTTTCCAAGCTTCTTAATAATGTTCGGATCACTCACCCTTATACCTAGTTTCAACACGTATCCACTCAACTCGATTTCCCACCTTGCATTTGCCGATGATGTCATAGTTTTCTCGGAATGGTAGTAAGAATTCCATAAGATGTTTAATGAAGGTTTTGGATGAATTTGAAGAGGTCTCCGGTATGACTTTTAACAAGTCCAAGTGTCATTTTTTGTTCAGTTCTAAATTTAATGTTAATACTAAAAAGTGGATAAGCAGATTTCACTGGATTTAGGGAGGCTAAATATCCTCTTAAGTATTTGGGTTTTCCTTTAATCAAAGGTAAACTTAGACATTCCCACTATGATGATGTGGTATCTAAAATTTCTGCTCAAATTCAATGTTGGACAAATTCATTTCTATCAAATGGTGGTAGAATCACTCTTCTCAAGAGTATTTTAACTTCTTATCCTCTCTATATTCTTCAAATGATCAAGATGAGGAAAAGCACACAAAAATTACTGTCCATTATATTTAATAAGTTTCTTTGGGAAGGTCATCATAGACAAATGCATTGGACCAATTGGGATAAAGTTTGTAAACCTATTGCTAGTGGTGGGTTGGGTTTTAAGAGTTTTCAAGCAAATCAGCGTTTCCTTTTATCATGCAAGCAATGGATTAACTTTAGAGCCAAGAACTCCTTATGGTCTAAGTTTTTGCATGGGAAGTACTGTTCTAATATTCATCCTACTCAAGTACAATTGAAGAATGGGGATTCAAATCACTGGAAGCAATTACTCGAAAGATAGAGAAGCAACTGAACAACTTTTTGTATGGGAGCTCAGGGATGGGCAAATTCATTTTTGGAGGGATAAGTGGATTTTTAATGAGTCTCTGATTGATCTTAATATTCATCATTCCATTCATCATCCCATTTAGAAAGTAGCCGATTGCCGGATCAATTCGGAATGGGATACTGCTAAGCTTAGTAGTTGTATTGATTCCGCAACCCAAAAAGATTTTGAATATTCCTATTCAATCAGCCAAAAGAGATAAATTGGTCACAAAGATTCCACCTAATCAAAGCTTGTCTAATTTTCTATTTAGAGGTACCTGTTCTACTAATGATTGGGGGAAGAAGCTATGGAATAAATTCTTAACACCTTCCATATCTTTTTTCTGTTGGACACTTTTCAAGAAGTTTCTTCCAACAGATGACTGTTGACCTCATTTTTGATGAGGTCTTCTCTTCTTCTCTTTAGTACTTAGGATCTAGCCTTAGGCTTTTCCTTTGACTATCTTAGAGGACTAGAATCGGGACCCACCTTTTAGAAATTCAAACCACTTCTTAACTCCCCGCAAACTCCACAAACTTGACCGTAGACCCCTAATCACCTAGAGGGTCGAAATCAAATGTGGAAGTTTAAAGGATGAGTTCCTATAGGACTCTTTCGCCTTAGGACCGCCCCGGGTGGCCCGGTCCGGTGAAGGGGCCGACTTACACACACTACACTTATACACTACACCTACACACTACACTTCCACATACCTCCTAAAACCACACCCATACCTAACTCGACCTCCCGACTCATGTAAGTGATCCACATGGATGGTCCTTAACCCCTAAGCCTCTAGCCAAGAGGTTAGAACAACATAGTGAATGCCTCAAATGAGTCCCTTCATGGCTCATGTGGGCTTGATATGGCTTCATGGCTCAACCAAAATGATTTCTTTCCACTTAAATTCACCCAATCTTCAATTTCCCAAATTTTCAATTTTTGACCCCCGGGACCCTACACCCGCTTAGCCTACCCAAAACCCCGAAATTACCCAAATTTCTCAAAATTTCCAAATTACCCAAAATTCTCCAAAATCAATCCCAAACATTTCCACATCACTTAAACTGATCATCCATACCAAAAAATACCAAAAATTCCAAGAAAACCTCCCAATACCCTCCAAATACCCAAAATACCCCTCTTGGCCTAAAAATCCAAAAATTCAGAAAATTCCCAGAAAATTCCAGAAAATCCCAAATATTCCCAATTTTATTTTGTCCAATTACACCATTGGCCAATTTTGTCAATTTACCCTACTTTTGTCAAAACCCCCAATTTGACCCATTTTAACCCTAAGTGCACCCAATGTCAAACCAAACCTACCCAATTGACCCCAATTTTGGTCCAATTCAATTCTAAACTTCAAATAAATATCCCAAATACCAATCTAGACCAAATCCAAGCCCAATTTGATTGACATTTGGATCCAATCTCACTTTTGGCCTTAAAGCCCAATTTGGACCCATGACTTAAACCTAACCCAAACTCACCCAATTCAACTCCAATTAACCCCAAACCTTTTTTAAATCTTCCTTAACATTCCCACAAACAAAACACTAACATGATTTGCTCAAATTTAGACCCAAACCCCACTCAAATTCAACCCAAGGCTAAAGGACCCATTTTTGACCTAAACCCAAACCTAACCCAAATGAGCCCAAACCCCAAAATCAAAGCCCAACCAAAGCCAAAACCTCTTTGAAACACCCCCATAAACATTTCTCAACATTGATTTTACATCAATTTCAACTCTAGCCCAACATTAGCCCAACTTGGCCCACTTGGACCTACATAGGCCCACTTACCAAATAAACCCAAATTCAAACCAATTCAACTCCAAATCACATCAAATTGATTCCAAGCCCTTCATAGAACATCCCTAAACCAATTATGACATTTATTTGACAAAGTTCTTCACAAAATTTTTATCCAAATGCCCATCCTAAAATCAAAAGCCCATTTCCCTTAAACTTTCCTAAAAGCCCACTTCACCACATCCAAAGGCCCAAAATCTACCCTAAAGCCCACATGACATCTCCATTTTGTCATCCACTTAATTAAATCCATTACCTAAGTCCTAAATTCACCATCAAATTATTCCAAATCAAGTTTCATACAAATTTCCATCAAATTACCAAAAATTCTTAAAACCCATTTTCATGAAATTGACCAAACCTTTTCCCAAGCCAAAGGTGAGCCATGCAAGCCATGGACAAGCCACATGAAGCCATGGAAGGCTTGACATGTGATCAAGCCATTAATGGCAAAAGGAGGGGCCCCTTTCCTAATCTTCCTTAACCCCTTTTTTACCTTAAGCATGTCACACACTAAACCATGCTTAGCCACCTCATCATGGATGGAGACCACACCACTCTCTCTCGGCCGACCCAAGTGATCCTTTCACCCCAAGACCAAGCCATGGGGAGGTGAACCCAACCCAAAACCAATGGGTCGACTCAATTTGAACGCCAAAATGGTCTTCCCCCATTCCATTTCAATCCAAGCTCTTTACACATGTCCAAGCCCAATCGACTTCACCATTGCCAAGCCCCGACCTCCCCGGTCAAGATGGTGACCCATGCCCGCCGGCCACCCGCCCGGATCGCCGGAAAACACCACACCCGAGAGCATCATGTGAGCCCAAGCTTGGAATTCTCACCTCGCCGAGTCGTCCCATGCCCAATGGCCACCATGGCCGTTCTTCTCCTCACCAGCAGCAACTCGATCCCATGCCTCAACTCCCCTGGGAGGCCCTCCACCCTCTCCTATTTAAACTCCACCCCTCTCGGCCATGAGAGGAGCCGAGCAACAAACCTTGCCGAAACTCGCCAAAATTGTTCCGCACCCTTCTCCACCCTTAGAGCAGCTTGATCCCGGTGTCAATTTGCCTCTAATCCCCACCGACAAAATCCAATTTCCCAACCGAAATTCCACCCAAAACCAGGACACTTCTCCACAAGGAGCCAATTCCCAAATCGATTGGTTCTACACCTTCACCGTACCAAGGGAAGGTGTCCACCAGCAAAAGCCCCATCTCCGTGCCACCCAGCTTGCTCCAGCCTCCAAGCTTTGTGATCGGCTTGGTCGAAATCACATCCGTACAATTCACTGCACCGAGAGACTTCATTCGGAGCTTGCACGGGATCCAATCGAAGGTGCAACAACTCTCAGATTGAAGCCACACTTCTCTGAGCAAAGGTATGAGCTAATTCTTTATCCCGAGCTTCTGGAGATTCTCCATTTCAAATGCCTTAATTTCAATACATGTTAACCGAATAGATGTGTTCGTTTCTTCAAGACGAATCCATAGAGCATAAGAACATGAAAATCCATTGAGTATCGAGTGAGATCTTAGTGGATTTAGAGTGGACGGCTCTCGTGCGAGGACGCTCGGGGACGATGAACGGATGCCGTCCATTCGATACACGCGCGGACGAACGGCTCGGATGGCGTCGGACCAGAGACGGTACGAGAACCGCGGGGCCCGGCCGCCGACTCGGTGGCGGCGTCGAATGGGAGCGCGACGCGCGTGCGTTCGGAGCCGCCGAGGTCGACGCGGCGCCGCGTGGATAAATAGAAAATTAGGGTATTTTTCTATTTATTTAATTCCCTAAACTTCGAAAATTCATATCTCTCGTGTAGAAAAATCAGAAAAATAAAATAAAAATACCCTCTCGCTCGAGTGAATCGTAGGAGAATAATGTGGAAAAGAAATCATTTAATTTCATCAAGTATTTTATTTTTTATAATTTATTTACTCTCTGCATTATTTTAATTCTCCATGCATGTATACAATTCACCATGGCATGAGACCATAGTGGCTTTTGAAGCCTCCGAATTCGGGAACATTCCCCGAATTTTTCAAAGTCGAGGCCATCCCTATGAAAAGTTATTGATTTTTCAAATTCATAGTTACTTTTTCGAGTATTTTAATTCCAATAAATAGCATGTTGTGAAATAAATTCTAGGAAAATTTGGTGATGTTCCTTATGACAAGAGAACCCTAGGAAAAATAAGTTTCGACTTAGCTCATTTAAAACAACCCTAATCGGCTTAAACACCCAAAATAGTCTTTATTTAATTAGAGTTAACCAGTGCATCAAATTGACTTGAAATCAATTCTCCACTGACCTTTAGGATCAGAGGAATCCACCATAAAAGTTTGAGGTCAATTGGACTTGGTTAGCCCCACTAATCGGGTTGATTAAGCCACTTAGCCATTTTAAACTTTAAAAATTCATAACTTTTAAAATACCTTTCAAAAATTCACTAAATTGGTTTTGAGGCCTCTCTGATATCAGGGGAACCTAAGAAAATTAAAATTTCAATTTTCTAAAAAGTTGATTTTTAATAATATTTTAATATTTTTAATAATTAAAAAATAATAAAAATCACAAAAATAATAAAATTCACCAAAATGTCACATTTTGAATTTTAATCACATAGGAACAAATCCCACATTTTTCTTAGGTCTATTTAGTGAGATATTAAATTTTAAAGCTTTAAGGTAATTTTAAAATTAAAAAATATATATATTTTCTAGCTTTTTCACTAAAATAATTATAATAAATTATAGAAAAATCAGAAAATTGCAAAATTTGCTTCTATGATTTCCTTGATATCAGAGAGATTTTTGAAAATTATAAAATCCATTTTTCAACATTTATTTTATTTTTAAATTAATTAACACTCCAAAAATTAAAATAATTATAATAAAAATAATATAATTCAAAAAATCACCAAAATTGGTCCAAGTGGTTCTCTGGTCATTAGGAATGTCCCCTAATTTTCTTAAGGACATAAACTTTTCCTTGGTTATGTTATTAAATTTTCCTTGAAAATCTCTATTTTCTACCAAAAATAATTATATAAATAAATTAAATACAGAAAAATCACATTTTCTCCTCTCATGTCTTTATTGGCATATGAGTGAAGTCACATAAAAATTTCAAGTTCATTTGAGTTCAATTTAGTGAGTTATGAAATCATTAAGCTTAAAGGGTAAAGTGGTAATTAAATTTTTAACCCTTAATTAAAACTTTAGGTTTAATAAAAAATTAACAAGTAAAATATTTGATCCTAATCTGATTTGGATGATTGAAATTCAAATAATTAAAGGGTAGAAACCCATTAAACAATTTTAAAATGATTAAACTTTAATTAAATAATTGATTAAATTTGGAAGAATAATAAAATTGGAATTATTAAAATAGGGATATTATTAGGAAGAGATTTATTCTTTAATTTAAAAATCCCTAAATTAATTATCTCATTAATATTCAATTCTTAATTAAAATGATAACTCAAATTTAAAATATTAAAAGACTTAATCATTAAACTAAATTTAAATTATTAAACTCTTTTAAAAAATTTCAATTAAAATTAAATAAAATTAAATTAAAATTAAATTAAATTAAATTAAAATTAAATTAAATTAAATTAAATTAAATTAAGATTAAAAAATTAAATTAAATTAAATCAAATCAAATTAAATTAAACAAATTAAATTAAATTAAATTAAATTAAATTAAATTAAATTAAATTAAATTAAATTAAATTAAACTAAATTAAATTAAATCAAATTAAATTAAATTAAATTAAACTAAATTAAATTAAATCAAATTAAATCAAATTAAATTAAATTAAATCAAATTAAATCAAATTAAATTAAATTAAATTAAATTAAATCAAATTAAATTAAATTAAATAATTAAATTAAATTAAATTAAATTAAATCAAATTAAATTAAAATTAAATCAAATCAAATTAATTAAACATCAAATCAAATTAAATTGAACTATATTGAATTAAATTAAATTAAAACTCAATTAAATTAAATTAAATTAAATTAAATATAACATCACCTAAGACATAAAGAATTCAAAATAAATCTAAAATAACTCGAACACTATTCCAAATTTAAACTCATTAATGGAAATTAAACTAAATCACAAACCATTTCAACACCAATTTACCCTCAAAAGCTTTAGTTATCATAACTCCTAAATAGACATTAAATGAAATGTTACTTCACTTATATGATATTCAAATGTCCTAGTTCAATCGAGTAAGTTAACAAAACTTCAATCCCTGACGATTAATTCATTTATATAATCGAATTCATTCTGACTTAAAACAATTCTAAGAATATTGAAAAGATGTTTAAGATTTGTCTTAAGCACTTCCTCGATTCGATAGGATGTTTATAAGAACAATTGAATTTAATTATTCTTTGATGAAGAAAATCATCCTTAAATAAAAAAAACACAAAGAACCTAGACGTCATAGGAGATGACTAGCTATAGGATTAGGAATCTGGTAGAAAACCATAACCCTTACCTTAGCTTTACCTAGAACTTGCTTAAATATTCTAATTGTGTTTTAAGTGTAGCTTCGGATGACGTGAAGACCCTCCAGTACGCTTTTATTTTATTGCAATTTACATTATCTTGCAATTTACATTATTGCAATTTATTTAATCGCATCGCACTTACTTTTCTTGCATGATAAACAACCGTTGCATGAAAACCCACACCTTTAGGATAGACCCTAAAACCGAAACCAAAACTAAATTAAAAGTCATTGCAAGATAAAATTCACCGCCACAACATTTCAAAATATAAAACAACTCAAAATTTAATCACAAACAGAACACAAAACTACAATTGCAACTAAATTAAAACGTCCCGTTGGATGATCGGGAATACTCTCGATGATGTAACCTACGTGTCGCTAACGGGATTTCCCACTGTCTAAATGAAAGTGTGGAACTCATTCAATCGAGTTTAGCAAATTCATCCCGACTAAGTGAATCCGATAAAAATAATGATGCCTAAGGATGGAACCGCGGGATCTTAACCGTGTCGTTATAATCAACTTTAAGATTTGTTTTAATCAAAACACAAAAAACACTTGGAAAATTAAGACTTCTCTAAACCAAAACACTTTTCTCATCTCCCCGATTTATGATTTCTAAAACTAAACCTCCGCAACAATAAGGAGCTCTGAGCATGGTGGCAAAGACGGCCATCGTCGTCAAGAAAACTCGAACCTACTTCAAGAAAACTTTCCTAGAATTAAATAACCAAGCCATAGGATTTCGAGGTAGTTTGCCTAGTGCAACATAAATCCTCAACCTTTTGTTAGGCATTTGCCTTGCAAATTAAGCCCTAACCGGACTTAGGATTCCGAGGTAGTCGTCTGATACGACATAAACCCTCACATCTTCAAGGCTATTTGTATGATTCTATCATATAAATATAAGTCCTAATTAATTAAAATTGACAAAATCAAAACATTTAAATAAACATTAGGATTTTCCTAAATTTAAGCCAAACAATAGGATAGTCGGGAAATTACCGAAGTTCACTTCGAATCTGTGATTTCTCCTACCTTTCTTCCTTTCGATTCACAAAACAAAATGTTCCAAGCTTGATCCATTCCCTATCGAAATTCCAAAATTCAATCCCTCGAAAACTATAAACTTCAAATCCTCGAGAGCAGAATTATCGATTATTATCGAGAGTTTTCTTAGGTGATTCCCATCACTTAAGATGTAATTAACTATGTGGGCTTGCCCTTATAGGAATTTTCAAGAACCTGTGTAATATAAACCCCGTTTAATGTTTTCATATTAAGCAAGGGAATTTTGTTCGGCTTATAAAATTGGTTCGCGTACCAAACGGATGTCATAAATCTTCTAGTTTATTTAATCGAGCCCCACCGTCAAGCAATGTGTCTATCCTTAGGGATGGAAACACTGGCTCATGGTGCGGTGCTCGTTTATATAAACTATTTGGGATGTGAGATCGGCTTAATCTCATATCTTAAAACCTTCAAATTTAAAATTATTTTCAAAATCAAATACTACTTTTCAAATTATTTATTTTAATTAAATTAAAAATTTGCCGACAGATTTCTGTTAGCGACCCCTCTTCAAAATAAAACACAACCTAAAAATATGCCGACAGATTTCTGGCGACTCCGCTGGGGACAATTCCTCTCTCCATTATAATCAGATAATTCTGCTTTCAAAAATCGGTAGTGCATCCATGTCCTTAGTGGATCAAACTACCCTTCTTTCCGTTGGAATACTATGTTCATTTCTATCTTTAATGAGTATACCAACATTCTCTCGGATTTAGGAGCCACCGCTTAGACACCCCTAAACAGAGAGGTTCCGAGATCCTTTTACCTCATTTTCGAGGTGGGGCGGACCCCAACAGTGTTAGTTTAGGAATGATCCTTCGAGTCGAGAAGTCTTCGCTTAAGACTCTCTTTTCCTTTCCAACTCCGAATCGGATTCCTTACCTTCTCTACACTTTCGAACATTCAGTTCTAAATAAACAAACCCTCTAATAAGTGATTCTTTTAACAAATGATTCTTTCTTATAAATACATGAACAAGAATGAGTTCGAACTCTTTTCAATTCCTTTCTTTTCGTCCTAAAGAAAAGAAGCATAACTTGGACCGACAACCGTAATCTACCCCGCAAAATGGAAGCCCCGAAACCGATTTTCTCCTTCACCAACGGATCGGACTTCGCCGTCTATAAGGATGAGCCGCCCGACAATGGGGTCATCCGATTTGGACAAGGATTTGAAAACACGAACGTCAAGGTCACCGACGTCTCCTCTTCGCACCGACAAACAAGGTATCCGAAGCCGAGGAGCCACCGCTCGAGTTCAACCTCAGGTCGACCCAAGAGTTTCCTCCCCCGCAAAGGATCCCGACTAGGAGGAGTACCGCCGTCCGCAGGAGGACCTGCTCTTACTACCCCCACCGGTCTAGTTGTTTCGCACCTACCCCGACTTCGCCAAATCAAAGGGGAAAGAAATCCGTAACTATGGTAAACCCGTTACCGCGGAGGGTACAGTATCTTCCCGTAAGACCTTCGTTTTCGAAATCGGGTCCAGCTTCAAAGATTCCGTCACCGACAAAGACCCAAAGAAGAAACAAGCTAGAAGGATCGCCAGCAGAAGCCGTAGCCGCCGAAATCGCTTTCCCGGAGGAAATTCCGTAGCCGCCAAGATATACACCGCTACTCGAATATACACCGCCGCCCGACTACATACCACTTTCGGGAGGAAGCAGTGTTCCATCCCCTCTCCGCCGCAGAGGATGAGGAGAATGTTCGCAAGATTGCCGCCACATTACCTCAGCCCGCATACTACAACGATAGCCGCAAGAAAAGAACTAGAACTACGCCGTTTGCTCGACCGCAAACTTTGCAGTAAAAGTTAGCAAGGAAGGAAAACCGCCCCGTATCGGAAATTCTACGAAGGATAGTGGCGGGTGCCGGCCAAATCCCGCTCTCGGGCCCCGAGTAGAGCCCGCCGTCATGACGAAAAGCCAAGCAAGAGAATGAAGGCTAGCCCGCCCGTCGTAGTCTCGTGATTACAGACTAGGGAGGATACCACCTTCCAAAGATTCGGCCGACGCACCATCCGGTCCCGACCTTCCGCCGCGAAGGATGGTGTGGCGTCCCACTACCGGGCAATCGAGATCGAAACAACGCACTCGAAAAAGAAAGTCTCGCCGTGAGGCCGGAATCCGAAGAAAGTGCTACCGCGATAAAGGGGACTCGTGAAAAGGGACCCGGCAGCCTATCGCATGACAACCGCAAAGACACACGTAAAGCTCCGCTAGAAGATGCCATGGAAAAGCCGAGAACCGATATCCGACGGTTGGCAAAAGAAAGAGAAGAAAAGTTCGGAGATGAGATCGATTCATCGGAGTTCATGGACGACGAATATGCGTAAATCAACATGGTCGAGACACGAGCTTCATCGCCTTCGCAAGGTGCTCCCGCAACCGCAGAAAGAGAGGAGCCGAACCGATGAGAAGACAGCCTTCAGTGAAAAGACGACACGATCGCTCAAATGGCGAAAAGGATGGAAGAGATGGCCGTAGCTCCGCCACTCTCCGCAGTCAAGTACAACCACATAGAGAGACACCCCCGCAGGTCATTCACATCAGAGACGGAGGAAAGGAGATTACATCCGTCAATGGGGATGACCAACCGAAAAGGATACAACACAAAGTATGATCCCCGAAAAGGATATCAAGAACTCGGTAGAACAAGCAAAGTGCGAGAAGCCTTAAGCACAATCGAAGAACGGGACATCCATTCGGACGGGCAGACCTTACCCGAAGAATTCGATGCCGTCCAATACCCGAAAGGCTTCGTACCACCTCCGTTCAAGACATTCGATGGAACCGGAACCCTCGACAAAGATGTTGCACACTGTCGTGCCGCTTGTTGCAATGCCGGCGGAGCGATGCGCTACTCTTCCGACAGCTCGTCGAGCAGTCCGTCAGAATCGCCTTCGACCGGTATGCAGACTACCCAATGGCTCGGTGAAGACATTCTCGTAGCTAGAGAGCCTCTTCATCAAGCGATTTGTCGGAGCTCAAGCACCACATCACTATAGGTGATTTAGTGGTAGAGAAACAAAGGCCGAATGAAACTTTGTGGATTACATACTTCGATGGAGAAACTTAAGCATGAAGTGTGAACCACAACCGCAAGAACAACATGCAATCAGCATCTCGCTTAAAAGCATTCACGGCCCGATAAAGCACTTCTCCTCAAAGGATTCACTATTAAGACTTTCGAGAAGTTGTTAAGCAAGGCCGGAAGCTTGCAAGAAGAGGCGAAGCAATTAAGTTTCGCCGACAAGACTGGACAAGCGTAGCCGGTGAAGACCTTCGAAAAGAAATCCGGATCGTTGCAAGCAGCTGACAAAGGCAAGCAACCGATGCAAATACCACCGTAACGGCCGCAAAGAACCACAACAGAATTACTAACAACCCCAGTCCAACATGATCAGCCGTCTCCGCAAGATGAACAACCGTCCCGTCCGCAACGTACATTGAGGGAGCTTCCGAGCAGAGAATATCCGTTCAAAAATGAAGCAAGATCGAAGATGTTCCGTAGCCTAATGAAAACCCGCATTTCCACCGCTGTAGCCTAAAAGACCGCAGGAAGTCAACAAGAACGGTGATCCCAACTTTCGCCCCTACCATCGGATGCTCGGGCACAAGATGAAGATTGCATTACCTTTAAAAGTCGGCTCAACGACAACCTTCTGAAAGGAAATATAACAATCCCGAAGGAGTACATGAAGGAACCCCGTAAAGGAGGTTCCGTCAATGTTATCTCAACCGATCCCGTCATTCCGATAGATCCCTATGCAACCGACGATGGATGGACTACCGCCTCGGACGAGGTCTTCGAAGAAGATTTTAGACAACGATCCGAACCGCTTCGTGCGAGCTTCAATTCGGAGTTCGAGACCCGTTAAGCCGGTACTATCACTTGCGATGAAGAACCACCTCGACAGGAGGCGATCGAAGAAAAGAAGAAAATCGACGAAGAAGAGGGGACCGAGACTCCTAAGGCTGGACTAGGGGCCGCTTATCCTAGGATAGTTGTTTCCGATTCGGGGAGAAATCCCTCGAACCTCCGATTTTGTATGATTATCCGCTTCACTTCGGTGGGATCATATAATGATAAGGGTGATGGCGTTGGCTACGTTTCGACCGTTTCTAACGATTACGTAACTAGCGACAATCCGGACATCGACTTCGATACCAACAAACAATTCTCAAATCATACACGATCTCGACGAGCAAAATAACGAAGAAGACATCCATCAAGGAGGCTACGAGAGTTCAACAAGCAACGTATCTATCTCGTGAGTTTCGAGGAGCTCCAGCTACGATGAGAGTTAGAGCCTTCGCATTTTGAAGATAATCCGGAAGAGCCTCGTCATTCCGATTCAGAGGAGACACCGACAAGTTCAACACTAGATTCGAAGAAATTACGAAGTCAACTTTAGAAGTGGAAAAGTTCTACCTCCAAGAACGAGTCCAAAAGACAAAGGAAAGCAGTGTGGTTGTTCAAGAAGAACCAACCCCAAAGAAGAAATACCCATTCGAGAAGAAGCCGAGACGCATGAGAACAAAGTGGACTACAACGTGCTAGCCCATCTTAGGAAACTACCGCCAAACCGAGCATTTACGATGCTCTCATCTTATCAAAGGAGAAGAGAGAAGCTCGATTAAGGCCTTACTCGATCCGTAAATTGCTTAGCTCAAATGGCCTGGAGATTCCTTAGATGAGGTTTGCTCGTTAAAGGAACAACGAGGCGTTACCTTCACTGGACAATGACTTACTACTCGGGATGCTGCATCACAACCGACCGTTGTACATTTCGCTTACAATCGGGAAGTTTACACTCTCCGCAGTATTGGTGGATCCAGGAGCATCAATCAATATAATGAGTCTTAGAACGCTAAAGATACTGGGAAATTGATGCTCGTGAGCTCGAAGCAGACAAAATGTTATTAAGACTATTCAACCAGAAAGGAGAAAGAGCCCTCGGGTCAATAACGCTACTAATGAAGACCGGTGACTTAGCAAAGACAACCGCAAAATTTCATATAATCGATTCAGAAACGTCGTTCAACGCTCTACTCGGGCCGACCATGGATACATGAAAACAGGATGGTACCATCGTCTCTCGCACCAAGGCATCAAATACTACGATGGAGGGGAACAAGGCATCAAAGGCGACTTACAACCATTCTCCGTACATGAGATTGGAATCCATGAAGACGCAACTTATTATGCACCGCCAAAGAAAACGATCTTCTCCAGAGATACCGTAACAAATGAAGCAAAGAAAGTTCGAGACAACGAAGAACCCGAGGTTCTAGTCCAACAGTCACTCACCACTCCCTTACGGCGAGATGGTGAAGGTTTCTTCACAACTCGCATCCGAGGTCGAGGCCGGGGACGAGGTCGTGGTAGAGACATTAGGACAGTTGGACAGAGGAAACCAGCCATCAATGTTGATTGGGAAGACAGTTCTGAAGAAGAAAAAGAAATCAAACAAGAAGCAGCGACAATAAGTCGAAGAAGCCGCAATTTAAGATCTCTCTCGAAGATGAGAAGAACGGAGACTACAAATCAATGTACGAGAAGATTAACCACTACGTACATACTATGACCCTAACCCCGATCCATTCTAATAAGATCGAGGGTATGGTGGTCAAAGAGGTACATAGCGACGGTGCAAAGCCAATCAAATTCTACCGTGGTGCTTCTTCCTCCAAAACTCGAAAATAATGTACAATTCGAAGATGTCACTTCATCGAATTAATGGAATTACCTTTCGAGTGGTACTCTCCCCGTGTTCAAAATTTAATTCAACATGGTTTCTTACCTCGACAATGGACAAAAGGCCGATCACAACATTTTGAAAAATTATGGAATAACTCCGTCGTCCACCCAATTCAAAGCATGGACTCGGATTCGGCATAGTAGGGTCACTGACGATACCGAATTTTGCTTCGATTGTCACTTGCGAATCCAATGAAAACTGCATGGAAACTACAGGACGAACTCGAAGATGTACAAATCGAGACGCTCCACCGTAATTCGAAGAAGAAATTAAATCCACAATAGATGAGTTAACGGAAGTTAACTTAGGTACTAGCAGAAGAGCTCTAGACCTACCTTTGTTAGCTCCTTACTCAACAAAGAAGACTCCGAAGAAATAATCAAATTATTAATGGAATTTAAGGACTCGTTTTGCTTGGAACTATGATGAAATGCCGTGATTAGCTCCGCATGTCGTGTACCATAAGCTATGAGTGGATCCTACTTCGTTCCAGCCGACAAGGTCCTTAAGAATGCATCTAGAAATCGAACAACAAGTCATACCGAAGATAAAAAGCTAATAGACGCTAAATTTGTCCGTGAAGAACAATACCCGACTTGGCTAGCCAATGTGGTGCCAACGAAAGAAGAATGGTCGATCGAATTTATGTGGACTTCGAGATTTAAACAAGGCATGTCCAAAGGATGAATTCCCTCTACCGATCCTGCAGCTAATGATCGACATCGTTTCAACACATGAAATATTCTCATTCATGGATGGATCTTCGTGATACAACCGGATAAAAATGGCTCCGTAAGATGAAAAGCTTACAACATTCGTAACGCCGATCGGAGTATTTTGCTACACAAGGATGCCATTCGGATCGAAGAACGCAGAGCAACCTACCGCAGAGCAATGACAAGAATTTTTGATGATCTCATCCACAATCAAGTCGAATGCTACGTGGACGATGTGGTCATCAAAAGCAAAGTAAAGGAAGACCACTCGTATGATTCGAGAATTGTTTTCGAACGATTAAGACAATTTAACCTTAAGATGAATCCCTTAAATGCGCCTTCGGCGTCACCTCCGGAAATTCTTAGGATTCGTTGTCCGACAACGTGGAATTGAAATCGACCTGGAAAAGATTAAAGCTATCTTAGAAATGCCGCCTCCCAAAACCTTAAAACTACTACGATCTTTTCAAGGGAAGCCGGCATATCTTCGACGCTTTATCTCAAACTCCGTCGGTAGGTGTCACCTTTCTCGCACTAGTTAAAAAGGACGCCAAATTTATTCGGGAAGAGAAATGCCGTAAGGCCTTCGAGGACATTAAACAATATTTAATGACACCTCTCGTCTTAGCAGCCTCCAGCCTCAGTGTAGACCGCCGATACTTTACACCGCGGCTTTAGACGACTTCTCTCGGAGCCCCGTTAGCCTGTGTCAATGATGAGGGTAAAGAAAATGCTCTTTACTACTTAAGTCGTCGTTTACTTCCGACGGAAGTAAGGTATCCCGCAATTGAAAAGCATTGTTCGGCCTCGATCTTCGCCGCTCAAAAGCTCGTGCACTACATGCTTTCTCATAAGGTCAACCCGATCTCAAAGTTTAATCCATCGCAATACTCGATGACTCGTCCAACACTTTCCGGCGTACTCGCCGTATGGTCAATGATATTATCGCGATTCGATATAACTTTCGTGCCTCTCGCGTGCCGTAAAGGGACAAGTCTTAGCAGACTTCTCGGCAAGACACCCTTTGCCTGGCAGAATCTCCTCTCAACGACGATTTGCCGGATGAACAAATAATGAGCCTGAAGACCTCGATGATCGACGTTGGGAATTATATTTCGACGGAGCATCTTCAAGACACAAAGACGAAGAATCGCAAGTGATAGTGCCCGTAAGGCAGTGAATCGGGCTAATCTTTATAACACCGGAGCGGGGATGTTAAGATACTCCTACCACTGACGTAACCGTGTACAAACAACGAAGCGAATACGAAGCCCTCATAACGGACCGGAATTAACTATTCAAATCTGGGATAACGTACATCAACATCTACGGGGATTCACAGCTAATCATTCAACAGATCGTCGGACAATACAGAATTTTTAAACCAAGACTCGAACAATACTTCCAAGATGCCATACAAATCGTTGGAACAGCATTCCAAATGTGACAATCTACAAAATTCCCGTAAAAGAGAATGCTTTAGCAGATGCTTTAGCCCGTCTCGCAAAAGAATTTGCCTCGTTTGCAAGATGAATCGATGGAAGTGTCAGCTCACTGACGTCAGTCCTATCACGCTCGACATAGACACAATACACAAATCGAAAAAGAAAAAGAAGCAAATAAGAAGACAGGACGTAAAACACGAAGATCGGCGACAACCATCGATAGATTACCCGCAAACAGGAAAGCTACCAGACGATAGGTCGCTAGCCCATCGATCAAGAAAAGAACTCGTCTTACGCATTAATAAACAACACATTATACGAAGGTCTTTCGATCAAATGTGGCTAAGGTGCCTAAGCGGGTCCGAGGCCCGTGAAATCGTTAAAGAGGTGCATTCAGACTCGCGGCGCTCACCGCCGGTCCGAAGATGAAAATGAAAATTAAAAGACTAGGGTACTACCGGCCCTCGATGATGACCGACCGCATGAAAATCGCCAAGAGCCGTCACCAATGCCAAGTGCACGGAGTGGTTCTACACCAACCTCCAAATGTGCCGCACCCGACAATCGCGTCGTGGCCATTCGAATGTCAGGGCACGTATATAGTGAGTCCAATAGAACCACCATCTTCAAAAGGACATCGTTTCATTCTTGCGGCTACGCATTACTTTTCCAAGTTGCAGAGGCAGCTCAACTTAGAGAAGTGAAAGCACACCACGTGCTACAGCTTTTCAAGAACCAAGTTGTCTACCTTTTCGGAGTGCCGCGCGAATTATCTCGTATAATGGGTCAGCATTCGAAGCACGCAAATCAACAATTTTGTCGTGAGACACGGAATCGACCGGCGATACTCGACAATTTACTACCCAAGAGCAAACGGCCTCGCCGAGGCTTTTAATAAAACTCTCGTTCAAATCTTAAAGAAAACCTTGGACGATAATAAGAGAAATTGGCACGAGAAGTTGTTAGAAGCCTTATGCGGCCTACCGGACAACCTTCGTAACTCCTGCTCAAGCTACACCTTACGCTCCAGTATATGGGTCCGAGGCAAGTGTTACCTTTGTGAGGTTCAGGCCTTCCTTCACTCGAATTGCAGCTTGCAAACAAGATCACGATAGAAGAGAACGCCAAGTTACGACTCGAAGAATTAGAAAGCTCGGAAGGGAAAAGACTTGCAGCCGCAACAAAATTTAGAACTATACCAAGCTAAGATGGTTCAAGCCCATGACAAGCCGGTCCGCCCAAGAACCTTCAAAGTTGGTGACTTAGTTCTCGTTCTCAAGAGACCTATTCTCGCACACCGCAAGATAGGGGAAAATTCGAACCCACTTGGGAAGGACCGTTCGTGGTCAAGCAAGATACTCGTGGAGGTTCCTACCAGCCTAGTGAATTGCCGGGAGAACGACATATGCTTCCGATCAACTGGACGATACTCGAAAAGTATTACGCTACCCGATGTTTCAAAGGAATGAATTTTTCATCCCTAAGAAACACGGCGAAGTAATTACTTATGATCGGGTCCGAACCCAAAAAATAATAAAATGTGCTAAGATAAATAAAATTATGATAATTAAGTTTTCCTTGTTTTCTTTTCCAAATCAAAATCTCTTCCCCGATCTTATCCTACTTCATTCTCGTTAAATTTAAAAAATATAAAAAAAAGAAAAATATATGTCTTTAATAAACATTTTCTTAATGTTCTTGTTCTTAGTACTGCCCTCCGATCCTTTTCCTTGTCTTTTCGCAGGAAATGTCGAACGGCAAGTTGGGTCCCGAACTTTAAGAATGGCGTAAGCCTTACACTCGATGAAAAGAGGGTGAAAGATGGAGCGATAATCGAGATCGACTCGGATTTCGCACCAGCAGGCCTACAGTACGAGGAAAGTGACTGGGTCCCAGTTGACCGAGAAGAACTGCCCGGGCAGACAATGATGAAAGTGGGTGGCCCAAGCCACCAATCCAACAACAAGAAAAGAAAGGCAAATACTGAAGAAGACAAGAAAATGAAATCTGTAGTCGCTACAGCAGAGGACAGGCTTGTGAGCGCCGCGCCCACAGAGATTCAAGAAGTGTGGAGAGCTACTCTCACAGCGACGCAACGAAGAAATAAGAATCGCCGTATCCGTAAGATGTTAACAAAACTAGCTGCGGACCAGCGCGACGAGACAGTTGCTAATGCCAGAACATACACTTCAAGGACACCGGTTCACCGTGAACCCGAAGAAAGGAGGCCACCTCCTAGGATACCGTAAAGGACCAGGGAAATCTCCGTAAGATCGAAGAAAGAAGGCTACCACGCCACCAGATAGAACCACCAGTGATGCATGACCTTGTTGCAGAAGCAACCCCGGCGGATGTCCCGACAGGCATCATCCCTGAGGAGCCGAGGTATGCAGGAGAACGTGAAGGGATTGAACCGTATATCCCACAGTATGTCACAAGGCCTCGCCATCTGCAGATCATTCCGAAGACGAGCCGGAGAGAATGCGGAATGTTGAAAAGAAAACTTTTGAATACTTCGAGAGAATTAAAGGAAGAAGGATCAACATACTAGAGGGCCTCGAGCTACATACCGACGTATTCTCGCGAGTATGAACAACGAAGAAATCGTGGATTGTATCCGGATCCGAAAAGAATGGGCCGAGCAGTGCCGCCCGAGGGAAAACACATACTCGGAACCCCGCAGATGGATGCCGTGGAAAGGAAGAATCACAATACAATGCGGATGCTCGCTACAACTTTCGTCGAAGACGAAAGGGAAACCCACCGGGATACTCCGTCATGGGCAAGTAGATCCGATGCCATTAGTCATCGTGAGAATGGTAAAAAGATTGATAATATGGAGGGTACCGCCGACAGATTGCATACCCAATAGTCGCATTATCAACATCTACAAACAGGGTGACCGCATACCCCCACATATAGCATCACCACGACTTCGTTAGACCTTTCGCACAGCCTCTTTCGAATGAGTGTGACATCATGTTCGGATCTGACCTCCGGATAGCAGGCCCGGGTGAGTTCCGAGGGCCAGTAAAGATACCTTTACCGTGGGTTCCGTCATGATACTGAAGGGCAACGGAGCAGTATATCGCTAAGCATTGCATACCAGGAGTGCCAAGTGGAGCGGATCTCGCTACTTTCAGGAGAATGGACGACAAGCAAGATACCTTACCATTTCCAACCGCACCCGCAGCTAGAGAACCTCCGGCCCTACGAGCCGCGAGTTACATGGGAAATATCACACCTCCAACGTACATCCAACTCGGCATCCTTGCCAAGGATGGCTTGGAAGGTGATGTTATTAACCATGTACCCCACTATTCGTACATGGATTTTTGACGAATGCTTCTTTCGATGGATCAACAAAGATCATACATAGTCCGTTTTGAGTCTACATGGATTGTATGAGATGTATTCCGCATCGAGTTGTATGATGTATCTTCAACATGATTGGAATGAAAGTGACCATGTCACATTTTTGGCCTTCACCTCTTTTGTGCAAATTGATCGGGAAACGCCATTAAAGTTAAATGAACTTCGAACAAAGAACGAAAAGAAAAAAAGAAAGAAGAATAAAAGAAAACTTTCCTAAAAAAAAATCTTAAAAAATGACAAACACCATATTCACATGAACATTAAATAAACGATAAAATAAAATTTGAACCATTAAAAGATAAACGAAATCAACACAAATCTCAAATTCCATCCTTCCAAATTTCAAATCAAATTTCAAATTCAATCTTTCCAAATTCCGAATCAAATTTCAATCTTTTCAAATCACAAATCAAATTCTCAATCAAACTCCAAATCCACTTCCGATCAAGTTTCAAATTTGATCTTCCAAATTTCAAATCAAATCTTAAATCAAATTTCGATCGAGTTCAAACTCATCCTTCCAAATCTCAAATTTAATCTTTCCAGATTTCAATTCTCAATCAAATTCAAATTCAATTTCTTCCAGATCTCGAATCAAATATCAATCAAATCAAAATTCAAACTTTTGGGTCGAAGATTTTACATCCAAGACCGCATCGCTTTAGGATTCTTTTCCTATTGCACTCGAAATACATCAAAATTCAAACTTTTAGGTCGAGGATTTTACATCCAAGACCGCACTCGCTTTAGGATTCTTTCCTATTGCACCGAAGTACATCAAATTCAACCTTTTGGGTCGAGGATTTTACATCCAAGACCGCACCGCTTTAGGATTTTTTTCCTATTGCACCGAAATACATCAAATTCAAACTTTTGGGTCGAGGATTTTACATCCAAGACCGCACCGCTTTAGGATTCTTTCCTATCGCACCGAAATACATCAAATTCAAACTTTTGGGTCGAGGATTTTACATCCAAGACCGCACTCGCTTTAGGATTTTTTTCCTATCGCACTCTGGAATACATCAAATTCAAACTTTTGGGTCGAGGATTTTACATCCAAGACCGCACCGCTTTAGGATTCTTTTCCTATCGCACCGAAATACATCAAATTCAAACTTTTGGGTCGAGGATTTTACATCCAAGACCGCACCGCTTTAGGATTCTTTCCTATTGCACCGAAATACATCAAATTCAAACTTTTGGGTCGAGGATTTTACATCCAAGATCGCACCGCTTTAGGATTCTTTCCTATCAGCACCGAAATACATCAAATTCAAACTTTTGGTTCGAGGATTTTACATCCAAGACCGCATCGCTTTAGGATTCTTTCCTATCGCACTGAAATACATCGAATTCAAACTTTTGGGTCGAGGATTTTACATCCAAGACCGCACTCGCTTTAGGATTCTTCACTATCGCACTCGAAATACATCAAATTCAAACCTTTTGGGTCGAGGATTTTACATCCAAGACCGCACCGCTTTAGGATTCTTTCCTATCGCACCGAAATACATCGAATTCAAACTTTCGGGTCGAGGATTTTACATCCAAGACCGCACCGCTTTAGGATTCTTCCCTATCGCACCGAAATACATCAAATTCAAACCTTTTGGGTCGAGGATTTTACATCCAAGACCGCACCGCTTTAGGATTCTTTTCCTATTGCGATCGAAATACATCAAAATCAAACTCTCGAGGTTAAGGATTTTACATCCAACACCGCATTACTCCGAGATCTCTTATCATTGCAACGATTCAATCTAATCAATTCAATTTTCTTTCGAGGTCAAGATGTTACATCTAAAACCTCGAATTCCAATTTTCATTTCAAATCAAATCCTTCAAATTGATTTTGACAAAACTTCAATCTAAATTAAAAAAAAAAACTCAAAGTTGAAATCTAAACTCACACATCAAAATTTAAAACAAAATAAAATCTAAATCGAAATTCCCCAGGTCATGTGATTCGGGATTCACCTCCTTTTCCTTTCCCCAGCGAGAGTTTAGGAATCTCCGGTTTCAGAGATATACTTGCAACCCCCCAGCGAAAACTCCTCTATTTCATCCTAAGTTTGTCACTTAGATGTTTGTGTTGGTTTTGTTGATCGCTTCGGTCAACACCAATACGCGTGGTGTGCTCCGTCGACTCACCACACCTATCGGGGTCCATTTGTCGACCTCATTTTTGATGAGGTCTTCTCTTCTTCTCTTTAAGATTTCAGGATCTAGCCTTAGGCTTTTCCTTCGACTATCTTAGAGGACTAGAATCGGGACCCACCTTTTAGAAATTCAAACCACTTCTTAACTCCCCGCAAACTCCACAAACTCGACCGTAGACCCCTAATCACCTGAGAGGGTTGAAATCAAATGTGGAAGTTTAAAGGATGAGTTCCATAGGACTCTTTCGGCCTTAGGATCGCCCAGGTGGCCCGGTCCGGTGAAGGGGCCGACTTACACACACTACACTTATACACTACACCTACACACTACACTTCCACATACCTCCTAAAACCACACCCATACCTAACTCGACCTCCTAACTCATGTAAGTGATCCACATGGATGGTCCTTAACCCCTAAGCCCTCGGCAAGAGGGTTAGGAACAACATAGATGAATGCCTCAAATGAGTCCCTTCATGGCTCATGTGGGCTTGATATGGCTTCATGGCTCAATCAAAATGATTTCTTTCCACTTAAATTCACCCAATCTTCAATTTCCCAAATTTTCAATTTTTCGACCCCCGGACCCTACACCCGCTTAACTTACCCAAAACCCTCGAAATTACCCAAATTTCTCAAAAATTTCCAAATTACCCAAAATTCTCCAAAATCAATCCCAAACATTTCCACATCACTTAAACTGATCATCCATACCCAAAAATACCAAAAATTCCAAGAAAACCTCCCAATACCCTCCAAATACCCAAAATACCCCCCTTGGCCTAAAAATTCAGAAAATTCCTAGAAAATTCCAGAAAATCCCAAATATTCCCAATTTCATTTTGTGCAATTACACCATGGGTCAATTTTGTCAATTTACCCTACTTTTGTCAAAACCCCCAATTTGACCCATTTTAACCCTAAGTGCACCCAATGTCAAACCAAACCTACCCAATTGACCCCAATTTTGGTCCAATTCAATTCTAAACTTGAAATCAATATCCCAAATACCAATCTAGACCAAATCCAAGCCCAATTTGATTGACATTTGGATCCAATCTCACTTTTGGCCTTAAAGCCCAATTTGGACCCATGACCTAAACCTAACCCAAACTCACCCAATTCAACTCCAATTAACCCCAAACCTTTTCTAAATCTTCCTTAACATTCCCACAAACAAAACACTAACATGATTTGCCCAAATTTAGACCCAAACCCCACTCAAATTCAACCCAAGGCTAAAGGACCCATTTTCGACCTAAACCCAAACCTAACCCAAATGAGCCCAAACCCCAAAATCAAAGCCCAACCAAAGCCAAAACCTCTTTGAAACACCCCCATAAACATTTCTCAACATTGATTTTACATCAATTTCAACTCTAGCCCAACATTAGCCCAACTTGGCCCACTTGGACCTACATAGGCCCACTTACCAAATAAACCCAAATTCAAACCAATTCAACTCCAAATCACATCAAATTGATTCCAAGCCCTTCATAGAACATCCCTAAACCAATTATGACATTTATTTGACAAAGTTCTTCACAAAATTTTTATCCAAATGCCCATCCTAAAATCAAAAGCCCATTTCCCTTAAACTTTCCTAAAAGCCCACTTCACCACATCCAAAGGCCCAAAATCTACCCTAAAGCCCACATGACATCTCCATTTTGTCATCCACTTAATTAAATCCATTACCTAAGTCCTAAATTCACCATCAAATTATTCCAAATCAAGTTTCATACAAATTTCCATCAAATTACCAAAAATTCTTAAAACCCATTTTCATGAAATCGACCAAACCTTTTCCCAAGCCAAAGGTGAGCCATGCAAGCCATGGACAAGCCACATGAAGCCATGGAAGGCTTCGACATGTGATCAAGCCATTAATGGAAAAAGGAGGGGCCCCTTTCCTAATCCTCCTTAACCCCTTTTTTACCTTAAGCATGTCACACACTAAACCATGCTTAGCCACCTCATCATGGATGGAGACCACACCATTCTCTCTTGGCCGACCCAAGTGATCTTTCTCAGCCCAAGACCGTGCCTCTGGGAGGTGAACCTAGCCCAAAACCATGGGTTGACTCATTTGAACCCAAAATGGTCTTCTCCCCATTCCATTTCAATCCAAGCTCTTTACACATGGCCAATGCCCAATCGACTTCACCATTGCCAAGCCCCGACCTCCCCGGTCAAGATGGTGACCCATGCCTGCGGCCACCGCCCGGATCGCCGGAAAACACCACACCCGAGAGCATCATGTGAGCCCAAGCTCGGAATTCTCACCCGCCGAGTCGCCCCATGCCCAATGGCCACCATGGTCGTTCTTCTCCTCACCGCAGCAGCTCGATCCCATGCCTCAACTCCCCCGGGAGGCCCTCCACCCTCTCCTATTTAAACTCCACCCCTCTCGGCCATGAGAGGAGCCGAGCAACAAACCTTGCCGAAACTCGCCAAAATTGTTCCGTACCCTTCTCCACCCATAGAGCAGCTTGATCCCCGCTGTCAATTTGCCCTAATCCCCACTGACAAAATCCAATTTCCCAACCGAAATTCCACCCAAAACCAGGACACTTCTCCACAAGTGAGCCAATTCCCAAATCGATTGGTTCGTACACCTTCACCGGACCGAGGGAAGGTGTCCACCAGCAAAAGCCCAATCTCCAGTGCCACCCAGCTTGCTCCAACCTCCAAGCTTTGTGATCGGGCTTGGTCGAAATCACATCCGTACAATTCACTGCACTCAGAGACTTCATCCGGAGCTTGCCGGGATCCAATCGAAGGTGCAACAACTCTCGATCGAAGCCACACTTCTCCGAGCAAAGGTATGAGCTAATTCTTTATCCCGAGCTTCTGGAGATTCTCCATTTCAAATGCCTTAATTTCAATACATGTTAACCGTATAGATGTGTTCGTCTCTTCAAGATGAATCCATAGAGCATAAGAACATGAAAATCCATCGAGTATCGAGTGAGATCTTGGGGATTTAGTGTGGACGGCTCTCGGCGAGGACGCTCGGGGACGATGAACGGATGCCGTCCATTCGATACACGCGCGGACGAACGGCTCGGATGGCGTCGGACCGAGAGACGGTACGAGAACCGCGGGGCCCGGCCGCCGACTCGGCGTGGCGGCGTCGAATGGGAGCGCGACGCGCGTGCGTTCGGAGCCGCCGAGGCCGACGCGGCGCCGCGTGGATAAATAGAAAATTAGGGTATTTTTCTATTTATTTAATTCCCTAAACTTTGAAAATTCATATCTCCGTGTAGAAAAATCAGAAAAATAAAATAAAAATACCCTCTCGCTCGAGTGAATAGAGGAGAATAAAGTGGAAAAGAAATCATTTAATTTCATCAAGTATTTTATTTTTTATAATTTATTTACTCTCTGCATTATTTTAATTCTCCATGCATGTATACAATTCACCATTGCATGAGACCATGTGGCTTTTAAGCCTCCGAATTTGGGAACATTCCATGAATTTTTCAAAGTCAGAGGCCATCCCTATGAAAAGTTATTGATTTTTCAAATTCAGGTTACTGTTTTGAGTATTTTAATTCCAATAAATAGCATATTGTGAAATAAATTCTAGGAAAATTTTGTGATGTTCCTTATGACCAGAGAACCCTAGGAAAAATAGGTTTTGACTTAGTTCATTTAAAATAACCCTAATTGGCTTAAACACCCAAAATAGGTCTTTATTTAATTAGAGTTAACCAGGCATCAAATTGACTTGAAATTAATTCTCCACTGACCTTTAGGATCAGAGGAATCCACCAAAAAAGTTTGAGGTCAATTGGACTTGGTTAGCCCCACTAATTGGGTTGATTAAGCCACTTAGCCATTTTAAACTTTAAAAATTCATAACTTCTAAAATACCTTTCAAAAATTCACTAAATTAGTTTTGGGGCCTCTCTGATATCAGAGGAACCTAAGAAAATTAAAATTTTAATTTTCTAAAAAAGTTGATTTTTAATAATATTTTAATATTTTTAATAATTAAAAAATAATAAAAATCACAAAAATAATAAAATTCACCAAAATGTCACATTTTGAATTTTAATCACATAGGAACAAATCCCACATTTTTCTTAGGTCTATTTAGTGAGATATTAAATTTTAAAGCTTTAAGGTAATTTTAAAATTTAAAAAAATATATATTTTTTCTAGCTTTTTCACTAAAATAATTATAATAAATTATAGAAAAATCAGAATATTACAAAATTTTCTTCTCTGATTTCCTTGATATCAGAGAGATTTTTGAAAATTATAAAATCCATTTTTCAACATTTATTTTATTTTTAAATTAATTAACACTCCAAAACTTAAAATAATTATAATAAAAATAATATAATTCAAAAAATCACCAAAATTGGTCCAAGTGCTTCTCTAGTCATTAGGAATGTCCCCTAATTTTCTTAAGGACAGAAACTTTCCTTGGTCATGTTATTAAATTTTCCTTGAAAATCTCTATTTTCTACCAAAAATAATTATATAAATAAATTAAATACAGAAAAATCACATTTTCTCCTCTCATGTCTTTATTGGATTATGAGTGAAGTCACATAAAAATTTCAAGTTCATTTGAGTTCAATTTAGTGAGTTATGAAATTATTAAGCTTAAAGGGTAAAGTGGTAATTAAATTTTTAACCCTTAATTAAAACTTTAGGTTTAATAAAAAATTAACAAGTAAAATATTTGATCCTAATCTGATTTGGATGATTGAAATTCAAATAATTAAAGGGTAGAAACCCATTAAACAATTTTAAAATGATTAAACTTTAATTAAATAATTGATTAAATTTGGAAGAATAATAAAATTGGAATTATTAAAATAGGGATATTATTAGGAAGAGATTTATTCTTTAATTTAAAAATCCCTAAATTAATTATCTCATTAATATTCAATTCTTAATTAAAATGATAACTCAAATTTAAAATATTAAAAGATTTAATCATTAAACTAAATTTAAATTATTAAACTCTTTTAAAAAATTTCAATTAAAATTAAATAAAATTAAATTAAATTAAATTAAATTAAATTAAATTAAATTAAGATTAAAAAATTAAATTAAATTAAATCAAATTAAATTAAATTAAACAAATTAAATTAAATTAAATTAAATTAAATTAAATTAAATTAAATTAAATTAAATTAAACTAAATTAAATTAAATCAAATTAAATTAAATTAAATTAAACTAAATTAAATTAAATCAAATTAAATCAAATTAAATTAAATTAAATCAAATTTAATTAAATTAAATTAAATTAAATTAAATTAAATCAAATTAAATTAAATTAAATAATTAAATTAAATTAAATTAAATTAAATCAAATTAAATTAAAATTAAATCAAATCAAATTAATTAAACATCAAATCAAATTAAATTGAACTATATTGAATTAAATTAAATTAAAACTCAACTAAATTAAATTAAATTAAATTAAATATAACATCACCTAAGACATAAAGAATTCAAAATAAATCTAAAATAACTTGAACACTATTCGAAATTTAAACTCATTAATGGAAATTAAACTAAATCACAAACCATTTGAACACCAATTTACCCTCAAAAGCTTTAGTTATCATAACTCCTAAATAGGACATTAAATGAAATGTTACTTCACTTATAGGATATTCAAATGTCCTAGTTCATCGAGTAAGTTAACAAAACTTGAATCTCTGGACGATTAATTCATTTATATAATCGAATTCATTTGGACTTAAAACAATTCTAGCAATATTGAAAAGATGTTTAAGATTTATCTTAAGCACTTCCTCGATACGATAGGATGTTTATAAGAACAATTGAATTTAATTATTCTTTGATGAAGAAAATCGTCCTTAAACAAAAAAAACACAAAGAACCTAGACGTCATAGGAGATGACTAGCTATAGGATTAGGAATCTGGTAGAAAACCATAACCCTTACCTTAGCTTTACCTAGGAACTTGCTTAAATATTCTAATTGTGTTTTAAGTGTAGCTTGGGATGACGGGAAGACCCTCCAGGTACGCTTTTATTTTATTGCAATTTACATTATTGCAATTTACATTATTGCAATTTATTTAACTGCATCGCACTTACTTTTCTTGCATGATAAACAACTGTTGCATGAAAACCCACACCTTTAGGATAGACCTTAAAACTGAAACCAAAACTAAATTAAAAGTCATTGCAAGATAAAATTCACCGCCACAACATTTCAAAATATAAAACAACTCAAAATTTAATCACAAACAGAACACAAAACTACAATTGCAACAAAATTAAAACGTCCTGTTGGATGATCGGGAATACCTCTGATGATGTAACCTACGTGTTGCTAACGGGATTTCCCACGGTCTAAATGAAAGTGTGGAACTCATTCAGTTGAGTTTAGCAAATTCATCTGGACTAAGTGAATCCGATAAAAATAATGATGCCGAAGGATGGAACCGTGGGATCTTAACCGGTGTCGTTATAATCAACTTTAAGATTTGTTTTAATCAAAACACAAAAAACACTTGGAAAATTAAGACTTCTCTAAACCAAAACACTTTTCTCATCTCCCGATTTATGATTTCTAAAACTAAACCTCTGCAACAATAAGGAGCTCGGAGCATGGCGGGCAAAGACGGCCATCGTCGTCGCAGAAACTCGAACCTACTTCAACGAAACTTTCCTAGAATAAAATAACCAAGCCATAGGATTTCGAGGTAGTTTGCCTAGTGCAACATAAATCCTCAACCTTTTGTTAGGCATTTGCCTTGCAAATTAAGCCCTAACCGGACTTAGGATTCCGAGGTAGTCGTCTGATACGACATAAACCCTCACATCTTCAAGTGCTATTTGTAT
Source organism: Papilionanthe hookeriana x Papilionanthe teres (assembly GCA_022702705.1). Classification (NCBI taxonomy): domain Eukaryota; kingdom Viridiplantae; phylum Streptophyta; class Magnoliopsida; order Asparagales; family Orchidaceae; genus Papilionanthe; species Papilionanthe hookeriana x Papilionanthe teres. The sequence goes on from JAKZJZ010000070.1 coordinate 62,560, forward strand.
GATTCTATCATATAAATATAAGTCCTAATTAATTAAAATTGACAAAATCAAAACATTTAAATAAACATTAGGATTTTCCTAAATTTAAGCCAAACAATAGGATAGTCGGAAAATTACCGAAGTTCACTTCGAATCTGTAATTTCTCCTACCTTTCTTCCTTTGGATTCACAAAACAAAATGTTCCAAGTTTGATCCATTCCCTATTGAAATTCCAAAATTCAATCCTCGCAAACTTAAACTTTGAAATCCTCGAGAGCGTAATTATCGATTATTATCGAGAGTTTTCTTAGGTGATTCCCATCACTTAAGATGTAATTAACTATAGGGCTTGCCCTTATAGGGAATTTTGAAGAACCTGTGTAATATAAACCCCGTTTAATGTTTTCATATTAAGCGGGGAATTTTGTCGGCTTATAAAATTGGTTCGCGGACCAAACGGATGTCATAAATCTTCTAGTTTATTTAATCGAGCCCCACCGTCAGCGATGTGTCTATCCTTAGGGATGGATACACGGTTTGTGGTGCGGTGCTCGTTTATATAAACTATTTGGGATGTGAGATCGGTTTAATCTCATATCTTAAAACCTTCAAATTTAAAATTATTTTCAAAATCAAATACTACTTTTCAAATTATTTATTTTAATTAAATTAAAAATTCGCCGACAGCTTCTGTTAGGCGACCCCCCTTTTCAAAATAAAACACACAACCTAAAAATATGCCGACAATGACATTCTAAAACTTAAGGGAATTCGTGGACCTTCGATTTGTCAATTTTGTCACGTTGATGAAGAATCCATTCCTCACATATTTATAAGGTGCTTTGTTGTTCAAGAGGTATGGAAATCTGTTTTGGATAATCTTGGGCTTTCTTCCAAATTTTTTTCATGGCTTAGTATTGAATTATGTTGGCAAGATTGGAAGGATTCTACTGATTATTACATTCCTCTCATTATCTTCTGGTTTATATGGATGGGAAGGAATGATGCTATTTTCAACAACAAGGATTGTTCTACCCAGACATATTATCGGGAATTGTTTAATTTATGTTCATAAGGCTAGACAAATAATTAATTCCCAAGCAAATTCTCGTTATTAACAAGGTCAAGCTTGTTATTTGGAGATTACCTATGGCTCCTTGGGTTAAAATAAATTCGATGGGAGTTTTTCTTCAATTGGTGCTTGGAATTGGGGCTATTTGCGGGGATCATATTGGTAATTGTAATTGGTTTCTCTCTGCTCTCGTTATGGCGGATAATGACCTTGAAACCGAAGTTATTGTTGCTTATTGGGGTCTCAAAGTCGCCTTTCTTAATAAGCATAATTATATTCATATGGAGATGGATTCATTGCTTTTAGTAAAGATGTTGTTGAATGAAGTTCGCTGTTCCATGGCACATTCTTACTTGGGTCAATATGATCCTCAAGTTATCCTCCAAGCTAGTTGTTATATGGAGTCATATTCATAGAGAGGGAATCAACCCGCAAATTGGTTGTCAAGAGAGCTTCTTCTAGGAAGGAAATAATTTGTAACTCGAAGCTCTTCTTCAGAATTTTTATCTTCTTCTTTTTCTTTTTTTAGAACTCTTTTACGGGGGACTTATTAGCCATTCCTCATGTCGGATGTTTTAAGACCTCCATTATTCAATAAAAGTTTTTTTTTAAAATATATATATATATATATATATATATATATACCTATATATATTTATTTATAATTTATTTAACTATTAAATAGTTTTATAATTAAATAATATTTATAAATAACATAATATAGTTAAAATATTTAAAATAAAAAATTATATAATATAAATGTATATGTATATTTATATATACACATTTATATTTATTTATTTATAATTTATTTAACTATTAAATATTTTTATTATTAAATTATATTTATAAATACTATACTGTACTTAAAATATTTAAAATAAAAAATAATATTAAATAAATATATATATATATATATATATATATACACCTATATATATTTTTTTATTTAAAATTTATTTAATAATTAAATATTTTTATAATAAAATGATATTTATAGATAATATATTATACTTTAAACATTTAAAATAGAAATATAAAATTATATAAATTTATATATATATATATATATATATATATATATATATATATATAGTTAGTTATTTATAATTTTGTTAACTATTAAATATTTTTATAATTAAATTATATTTATAAATAATATACTATACTTAAAATATTCAAATTAAAAAAAATAATATTATTAAAATATTTAATAGTTAAATAAATTATAAATAAATTAATATATATATATATATATATATATATATATATATTTATTTATTTATACACACATATATATTTAATTATTTATAATTTATTTAGGTATAAAAAAATTTTATAATTAAATTATATTTATAAATAATATCCTATACTTAAAATATTTAAAATAAAAGAATAAAATTACATATATATATATATATATATATATATATATTATATATATATATATATATATATTTATAAATTTATATATTTTTATATACTTATATATATTTTTATTTATAATTTACTTACCTATTAAATTTTTTATATTTAAATTATATTTATAAATTATAAACTATACTTAAAACTTTTAAAATAAAAAAATTATTTTGTATATATATTTATTTATTTATAATTTTTTTAACTATTAAATATTTTTATAATTAAATTATTTTTATAAATAATATACTATACTTAAAATATTTAAAATTAAAAAATAATATAAAATAAATTTATAAATAAATATATATATATATATATATATATATATATATATATAGTTATTTATATTTTTGTTAACTATTAAATATTTTTTTAAATATTATAATTTTGTTAACTATACTATACTAAAAATATTTAAAATAAAAAATAATATTTAATAAATTCATATATATATATATATATATATATATATATATATATATATATATATATATATATATATATACCTATATATATGGAGCTATGATGGGGGATGAGAGAGAAGCTCCAGATTTTTAGGAAGGATTCTTGAGGTGTTCTTCGTTTTCTTTCAGTTCTGTTGAGTTTTGATTATTTGATCCTCGCTATTTCTTTGGTTTGAAATTATTTGTTTTAATTTCAAAATCTTCTTGCTGCTGTCTTATGTTTCCCGGGCTTTATTTTTCAATTCTTGTTATGTTGGATTCCTTTTTTGAAGATCTATCAGTTCTTCCTCCATTGGTTCTAGTGATTTCCGGGTTTTGATTGTTTCAAAATTCTAGTTTAATTCTGGTCCTTGGATTTCTGGAGAATCTTGGGGTGTTGCTGTGTTTTTCTTTTTTGGGAGTTCTTGATCATTTTCTGATGGCTGCTCCTCCTGTGAAGGCTTCTTTCCTTGAAGTTGTTGGGAATGGATTGGGGAGTCATCATGATAAACTTATCTTCCCTCAAATTTATCATGATTCTGCGGCTGGAAAGGGTGACTGCCCTTTCATTAAGCAGGTGGTCAAGAAAGGGGGTAAACCTGCCCTCATATTCTCTGATGATGAACTGTCCTCTTTGGTTGATCTTCATAAGTTTACATTGATTGGTAAATTCCAATATGGACATCCAAAGATGGATCTTATTAGAAAATGCTTTGAGGATTTCAAATTATTGGGTAATTGGAAGGTTGGACTTTTTGATGGGATGCATATAATGATACATTTATCTAAAGAAGATGATTATGCTAACTAATTCTCAAAGAGGGTTTTAGTGATAGAGGGGAAATATATGAAGATCCTGAAATGGTCTCCAGATTTTGATCCTAATCAAGAGGCTTTAATTGTTCCCATTTGGTATAGATTGCCTAATCCGAAGCCGCACTTCTTCAACCACCAAGTTATTTATGTCATTGGGACTGCAATTGGAAGACCACTGAAATTGGATATGTCCACCTTCAATTTGTCTAGGCCTTCTTTGGCTAGAATTCTTGTGGAAAGAGACATCACACTTCCTGATATTGATGAGATTTTGCTAGGCTCTCTACATAATGGGTATTGGCAACCTATTGTGATGGAACAAAGACCTGTGTACTGCCATCATTGTAAAATATTTGGGCATTCCAAGGATCTTTGTTACAGACTTCAGCCTAATCTGAGACCTATTAAAAGTAAAGCCGATAACTTAAATAGTGATGCTGTGAAGGGAAATCTGATTGTTAATGATCTAGATACTACTACTGCTGGAGGTAATGAGCAAACTTTTATTAATTCTGATGACAACAATGTTGTGGGGAATTCTATTCTTGTCTAAAATTCTACAGTCACTGAATTGGTTACTGATACTGTACCTTCCACTGAAACTGCTTTGGATGACAATATGCCTGGTAACTCTGATGTTTTATTGACTCATATTGTGATTGATCCTGCTCTTGAGCCACAAAAAGAGATGTCTGCTGTGGATTTTGGTAAAGATTCTATGGGTTTATCTACTGCTCCTGTTTCTGAAAATTCAACTGATACTAATAAGAATGATACACATATGACTGGGGAAGCATTACATCAAAATACCAATTATCCTATTTTTCAGCATAAGGATCAAATCAGTACTGAAGTAACTATCAACACAGCTGCTATAAATAAAGAATTGCAAAGTGACTAGGTAGTGCAGAAAAGTAAAAAGAAAAAATCTTTGGAATTGAAACATCTTTCTGATGCTAATATCATACCTTCAAGTGCATCTACTCCTTCCTTCTCAAGATTGACTAGAGGGAGAAGAGTCATGCCTAATGATTAAATTCATCTGCTGGAATATTAGGGGAGTGGCAAATCCCGACTCCCTTAATAGATTAATGAGTTTGAACATGATTCATAAATTTTGGGTGGTTGTTTTACTTGAACCCTTGGTGAAATCTAATCTTGGTAGATTCACCAATAAATTCAAAGGTTTCAACTTTATTTCTAACTCTTCCAACAAGATTTGGTTATTTTGTAGGAAAGAGTTAAAAATTGATATAATTCTAGATCATTCTCAATTTCTGCATTTTCAATTTGAGCTGGAGCATTTCAGTGGTTTTGCTAAATTTATTTATGCTGATTCTTCCATCAATGATAAAAAGGAGCTATGGAATCATTTGCACATTATTGGGCAGAATGTTGATCAAGGTTGGCTTGTTAGAGGAGATTTAAATTCTATTGCTCATCCTAGTGAGAAGAAGGGTGGTAGAGCTCCAAAGTGACAGGATATGCTCAATTTCTCCAATCATATTAGAGAAGCTAATCTATTTGATCATTGATTTGAAGGGTCTCCTTTCACTTGGAAGAGAGGTAAAAATGCTTGATAGGCTATTAACTAATCAGGCTTGGTTAGATATGTTCCCCATATCCAAGGTGCAGCATCTTGCTGGTCCAACTCTTTTTTATCCAATGGAGGTAGAATAACTCTACTTAAAAGTGTATTAACTTACTTTCCTCTCTACACTCTTCAGATGGTTAAAATGAAGAAAAGTACTCAAAAGTTACTTTCCATAATGTTCAATAAGTTTTTGTGGGAAGGTCAGCATAAGCATTTCCATTGGTTGAGTTGGGAGAAGGTATGCAAACCTTTGTCTAGTGGAGGCTTAGGTTTTAAAAGTTTTCAGCATTTAAATTTTGCTTATTTCTGTAAACAGTGGTTAAATTTCAGATCCAATTCTTCCTTATGGGTAAATTTATGCATGGGAAATATTGTTATAACTCTCATCCTTCTCAAACTATAGCTAAACTGGGTGACTCAAGAACTTGGAAGGAGCTGTTAAAGATTAGAGAGTTTGCTGGACAACTTTTTGTTTGGGAGGTTGGAGATGGTCATATTGATTCCTGGAAAGATAATTGGTTGTTTAATGAATCTCTTTTATCTCAATACAGTCATTTCTCAGCAATTAATAAAGTTTCTGATTGCTGGATTAATGGAACCTGGAATAAATCTGTTCTTCAATCTGCTGTTAACAAGGAGACCATGGAGAAAATTTTAAATGTGCCTATTATGGAAGATAGAAAGGATAGAATACTTACTAAAGCCCCAGCTTATCAAAGCTTATCAAAATTTATTCTACTTTCTAATGAATCTTCCTCTAATAATGACTGGAGAAAATCTGTCTGGAATAAATACATTTCACCTTCCATGTCATTTTTTTGTTGGAAGTTGTTCAGAAATTTTTTTACCTACTGATGATATATTAAAAATTAAAGGGTATTAGAGGTCCTTCTAGATGTATCTTTCGTTCCTCCAACGAAGAATCCATCTATCATCTTTTTTTGAATTGTCCACAAGTTCAGAAAATATGGAATTACGTTATTAGTAGCTGCAATACAAAAGTTAAATTCTCATTGTGGAACTCTATTATAGCTTGCTAGCTGGATTGGAAAGGGACTGCAGAATTTTATATTCCTTTAATAGTTTTTTGGTTTTCAAGAAATGGTGTGTTATTTGAAGATAAAGAGTTCTCGTCTCAGTTGGTAATTAATCACTGTTTGGCTTATATATTCAAGATAAGGAAGCATTTTAATATAAAGCATCATCAAATGGCAGCTAAACCTTTGTTAATTCAGTGGACTCCTCCTTTGTTCCCTTGGATTAAGATCAATGTTGATGGAAGTTACAATGATGTTGTAGGTGGTATTGGTATTCTTGGTAGAAATCATAATGGTAAATGCTTATGGTTTCTAGCAGCTCTTATTATTGCCAATAATGCTTTTATAACTGAAGTCATAGCTATTTTTTGGGGTCTGAAAGCAGCTTTAATAAATAATCATCCTTCTATTCATATTGAAACTGATTCGGCTACCCTGATAAATATTCTACTGAAGAAGGCTATAGCTCCTTGTTACATTGAAATTTGGGTCAACAAAATCAATCAAATTGCATCAACTATACATATCAAGTGGAGTCATGTCTATAGAGAAGGAAATCAACCAGCAAATTGGCTTGCCACTAGAGCTTCTTTATCGAATTTGCTTGTTTGTTGTCATTATAATGGTTACTATGATAGATCTTCAATTTACTTTGCCTTGAGTTTACTTTTGCATGGGGACCTTATGTCTATCCCTCATTTGAGATGTAATAGACATTCCTAGATCTAATAATAAGTTCTTGTTTCAAAATATATACATATATTTATATATATATACCTCTAAATATTTTAATTATAATTTATTTAATTAATAAATATTTTTATAATTAAATTATATTTATTAAAAATATACTATACTTTAAACATTTTAAAAAAATAATATTATATATATATATAAAATATATATATATATATAATATATATATATATATTTATTTATAATTTATTTAATTATTAAATATTTTCATAGTTAAATTATATTTATAAATAAAATACTATACTTAAAATATTTAAAATAAAAAAAATAATGTTATATAAATTTAGGTATAAATATATATATATATATATATATATATATATATATATAAATATAGATATATAGAGGTTAAGAGAATATGGGTGGGATCTAAAGCTGATGGGCATTGGCAGGAGGTAATCATGCAACAAAAGCCATATTATTGCTCCCACTGTAAAATGTTTGGCCACACAGCTGAAAGGTGTTTTAGGTTCCATCCTCCTCCTAGAAAATCCTCCTTTCTGACCAAAAGTAGGCCAGAAGTGCCCACCATCCCCCGGCTTCGGCCTTCCGAGGTGAGTCATGAACTAGCCCCCTTTCCAGCCTTCGACCCCCCCCACAAACCCATCCCCCACCCTCCTAAAATCTCCCACCTCCTCCATTCACACCCAGTCCCCCTCCCCTACCCCCCACTCGCTGGTGCCGTTGCCGATGCGAGTGGATTCCATGGAAGAAGAATGGGTAATTTACTCAAAAAATAAGAAGAAGAAAAATAAGCCTGAACTGGAGAAATTGACTATCCCCTCAGCCCCCAGGTGCAGAGAGGACTCCCCTCCACTCAGAAGAAGTAGAACAAGGTCAAGATCTCACAAATCCAGCTCCCCCACCTTTAACCCCCAATGATCAACCTACTATGCTGGAACATTAGAGGTGTGGCTAGTCCACACTCTCTTAAAAGACTCACTTACCTCAATAAAAAACACACCCCTTGGTGTATAACTTTACTAGAACCAATGACTCAGTTTCACTCAAACAAAATCCTCAAAAACTACTCCGGCTTTTCTCTTCACACAAACATCAATAACAAAATTTGGGTTCCGTGTAGGAGAGAGCTCGGGTTGGACCATTCTCATTGATAACCCTCGCTTAGTTCACCTCTCTTTAAATTTTGCTGGTAAAAATGTCCTAGCTACCTTTATCTATGTCGGATGCAGCAAGCATGACAGAATTAGTACGTGGGATCGACCGCACCAAATCAATCACTCCATTACCCTCCCCTGGATTGTTGGGGGGATTTCAATTGTATTATTAGTGCTCGCTGAGAAGTTGGGAGGCGTAACTCCAATCCTAAGCAAAATGAACCAATTCGGAGACAATATCCACAATGCCGGACTTTTTGATTTGGGCTTCAAAGGCCCTCCTTACACACTGGAGAAGGAGCCACACTTGGGAGAGACTTGGATAGATTCTTATCCAATGAACTTTGGCACTCTCAATTTCTCCACACTGTTGTCACTCACCTTCCCCTTGTCTGTTCTGACCACAGACCTCTCCTTTTAACTATTTCTGCCCCTCCCCTAAATCACACCAGCTCTCCTTTTAGATTCCTAAATTTCTGGTCTTCACACCCCCAGTTCTAACCCCTCATCCAGTCTCTCTGGAATGGTGCTCCCAATAATGATCCCCGGCTTAGGCTAGAACACCTCCATCGGAAAATCGAGTAAAGAGCTTAAGAAGTGGAGTTGGAGAGAATTTGGAAATGTTCACACTGCTGTTGCTGAAGCTGAGAAGGAAGTACTTGACTTGGAGCAGAAGGTTCAGATGGGAGTTGTTCCTGACCACCTACTGACTGCGGCCCAGGTAAATCTCTCTAACTCCATTGAAATTCAGGAACGGTTCTCGGACGAAGTCTTCTATGCATATATTCACCGAGGGGGACGAAACACAAAATTCTACCATTCCTTTATCAAATACAGAAGACATTGCAACACCATTCACGAGTATCCAGGATGAGAATGGCACTTGGCTCAGAACAATCAAGCTATTGGCAGAAGTGCTACCAGCTACTTTCAAAAGCTCCTTTCCTTTCCTTCCAGGATTAGAGAACTCCTAAACCCTTTATGTTTCCAGGGAAACTACCATTACACCAACTCTCTTTCACTAACACACCCCCCAATGAGCATGAGGTTTGGCAGGCTGTTCACTCCATTGATAGCTCTAAATCAGCTGGACTAGATGGGTTCACTGCTGACTTCTACAAGAAAGCCTGGCCTGTCATCAGCCCCGATATTATTGCGACCATTGCTAGTTTCTTCTTGGGAAGGGACCCCCACAATTTTTCAGCTCATCCACTATTGTCCCGATCCCTAAGAACACACTACAGTCCAACCGGGACCACTTCAGACCCATAAGCCTCACATCAGTTATAAACAAGGACATTAGCAAGATTATAGTGGCAAGGCTCCAACCCCATCTCAGTAAAATCATTTGTATGAACCAATCTGCTTTTGTGAAGGGGAGGACAATTTCAGATAATGTGTTATTGGCCCAGGAGATGCTCTATGATCTCAATAAAAAATGTAGGGGGGGAAATCTAATTTATAAATTGGACATTAGAAAAGCCTATGATTCCATCAGCTGGGAGTTCATCAATGAGGTTCTCTCGCCTAGGGGCTTTTCCGAAGTTTTCTGCTGCATGGTTCAAAGATGGCTTAGAAACAATTCCCACTCTATCCTCATAAATGGCACTAGCCGGAACACTTTCACTGCAACCGGGGGCTTAAACAAGGGGACCCCCTATCCCCAACCCTATTTATTCTAGCTATGTATTACTTTTCCCATATGCTCGAATAATCTCCAAACCACTCACAAGCATACCGGATATCACCATAAATCTAACATAATGGTTTCCCACCTCATATATGCCGATGATGTGATAATTTTTTCTAATGCCTCCAAGGGAGTCGTTAAACACACCTTCAAGTGCATCCAACATTTTCAATAGACAATCGGACTCATTTTCAACCCTTCTAAATGTCAAATTCTTTTTCCCAGAAGATCTCACCTGAAATAAAAAATCGGATTCTCACCTACACTCGCTTTTTCTAGCACACAGACTACCTATCAAGCATTTGGGAGTACAACTTAATATAGGAAGAGTCAAACGTACCCACTTTGATGAAATCCAAGCATAAGATCAGCACTTACCTTTCTAATCGGACTCACATCTATCTTTCAAATGGTGGAAGATTGACATTGCTTAAGAGCATCCTAACCACTCTACCCTCCTATGTTATGCAGGTGACCACTATGAAAAAGAGTACTCAGAACCAGTTTGAAAGAGCATTTAACCATTTTCTCTGGGCAGGGAACAGAAATCAAACTCACTGGGCTTCTTGGCAAAGGATGGCCAAACCCACCTGGGCAGGTGGTCTGGGCTTCAAAGGGATCCAGCAGATTATCACTGTTAATCTTTGCCGGCCGTGGATCAAATTCGAACTCAAGACTCTTTGTGGGCACACTACCTTCTTGGAAAGTATTGCGGACACACTCACCCTTCCCGTGTCCCCTCCAAGACCGGTGACTCCAAACTTTGGAGAGCTCTTATAAAGAACGTAACCCCGGTCGAACAAGCAGCACCTTTGGAACTCCGGGTCGTGGAAATCTCGCTTTTGGCTTGATCATTGGTGCCCTCCAGCATTGGCTACAACCTCTCACTCCACCCACCAACCTTAATCCGAAAGTTGCCGATTGCCGGAATGGGGACAGCTGGTCCTTGCCATTTCTCCACAACATCCCGGAAGCTCCTTCGCCCGTAAAGTTGCCACTATTCCTTTCAACGCGATCCAATCCGGATTCTCCCGTTAGGAAGGCCCTTCACAACCAAAGCTTCTCAAAGGCTATTTACACTCAACTCTATCGGTGGAAGCTATTCCTCGGAGTGATCCGATCCGGAACAAGTACCTCTCCCCTCTATGAACCTCTTCGACTCGGAGACTTTTCAAAAATCTTCTCCCCACCGACAACATCCTTAAGTTAAAGGGACTTAGGGGCCCTTCTTGCTGTAGTTTGTGTCATATGGAGGAAGAAACTATCAATCATCTTTTCTTTGAATGCAAGTTTTCTAAGGAGGTCCGGACTCGACTAATCCCTCAATTTAAATCGAATACCCTCCATTTGCACCGGCATCATCTTCTCACCTCTGGATCGAATGGCATCGCAGGAACCGGAGCTTTACCCCTACTCATTGCATGGTTCATTTGGATGGCAAGAAACAAGGCTATCTTCGAGGGAGCCGCCACCGGTGCTAGTATCGTTGCCGTAAACTGCATATCTTATCTCCATAAACTTATTAGCCACAAGAAGTTTCCAAATATTTTTAAAGCTAGCCAACCCTCGAACAACCAGACTCCCTAAAATTCTCACCGTCACCCGGTCTCCTCCACCCAAGCAACTATGTTAAAGCAAACACCGATGGTCGCTACACCACTGATGCTGCAGGTGTGGGTGGTCTCTTCAGGAACCACAAGGGGGCCTGCCTGCTGATCTTCCATGCCCCCATTACTGCTGCTGATGCTCTTGAAACCAAACTTATAGCTGCCTACTGGGCTCTGAAATTAGCTTTGATCTTCAATTGGAGGAATCTAATCATTGAGGGGGATTCTCAGGAGATGATTAATTTGATTGATACTGGAACTTTAACCACTTGGACCCACTCATTTTGGATCCAAAAAATTCTTTCCCTCACTAGTCAACTAAAGGCCACCTTCACTTTTATTTTCGGAGAGGAAAATAAGCCGGTCGACTAGCTTGCAAGAACTCGGATCCCTTTCCACTAGAGTGACCCTCTCAACTATTCCCCCGCTCATCTCGGAATGCTCGGAGGCCGGTGATCTCTTATCCGTTCCCCACTTAAGGATCGACAATGGCCACTCTTTGTTATAACAACGATTGATCGTGATGGTTTTGGTTGTTGGGGTCGTTGCTCATCGGGTTCTTTTTTGTTGGCTATATTTGCTCCATGAGGTCTCATGTTTCTTTGCTATCCCACCGGGCACACTATCCGTGGCCGAAGGTTCTCATGATCTCCTTATCGTGAGGGTTAGTTTCGAAGTAAATATATATATATATATATATATATATATATATATATATATATATATATATATATATACATACATACATATATATATACATACATACACACATACATATATATACATACATATATACATACATATATATATATAGATACATACATACATTTATATAGATATATACATACATATCTATATATATACATACATATCTATATATATATATATATATATATATATATATATATATATATATATATATATATATTTCTGGATATAAGAAATGTAGAGGCAACAATGTGATACTCAAGCTGGATATAAGAAAAGCATATGATACCATCAGTTGGGGTTTATCACCCAAACTTTATATGCTGGGGGTTTTCAACTGAGTTTTGTTCAGCTTCATCCATAGGTGGCTAAGCAATAATGCTCATTCCGTTATGGTGAATGGGAAATGCCATGGGTTCTTTAGAGCTTCCGGAGGTATCAGACAAGGTGATCCTCTCTCCCCTACCATTTTTATCCTTGCTTTTGACTACTTATCCAGATTATTAGATTTTATCTTCACCCAAACACCAAGTTCAGCTTACCATCACAGGTCCAATTTAATTGTAAGTCATTTATCTTATGCTGATGATATCATTATCTTCTCTAAGGCTTCTAAAGTGGCTATTAAAAAGGTAATGAAAACACTAGCTCATTTCAAGGAGGTTTCTGGTTTGGAGCTTAATCTTCAGAAATGCCATTTCTACTCCTAGTTCTAATGTCGACTCGATGATGAAAACTCGGATTGCTTGATTACACCGGCTTTCGGTCCGCTACTTTGCCTATCGGTTACTCGGGAGTCCATTTGATTAAGGGAAGATCAAGACAAACTCATTTTCAATAAATCTCCGAGAAAATCAAAACACAAATTTCTCGGTTGGTCTAATTCCTTTTTGTCTACATGGGGGAGGCTAACTTTATCGAAGAGCATTTTAACTCGCCCTCCCCTCCTATGCTCTACGTATGTTTATCATGAAAAAGAGTACACAAACAAGCATCGGCAGAATTTTCAACAAATTTCTTTGGGCCGGTCACGCATAAGCGGATCCATTGGTCATCCTGGAAGCAACTTTGTAAACCCCTTCAGTTCGGGGTCCGGGGTTTAGAAGCTTTGAATGACTCGGCTTCATAAATTTATGTAAATTGTGGATTAGATTCAGTGGCTAATGATACCATTTGGGCTCGTATATGCATGGTAAATACCGTAGAAAGGATCACCCATCTCCGGTGGTGCCTAAGTCTGGGGACTCTAGATTATGGAAGGAATTGCTTAAGGTCAAAGATAAGGCCGAATCGGACCTTTATCCGGAGCTCGGGAGAGGGTCATATCAATTTTTGGCTTGATAATTGGGTGTGGGGAGGGAGAAACTCACTTGCCCACAAAATGTTGATGGACCTTCTATATCTAAATGCTATGTTAATACCTTTTGGTCCGAAAACCAATGGAACTGCAGTACTCGGAAAACATCCTAAATCCCGACCGCCTACAAGCAGTACTTTTGACTCCCTTTCATCCCGAAAAAAGAGATAAGATTATCACCAAACAGACAACTTCATCAAAAGTCGAGGACCTTTATCTTTCGTAAATTCTATTCCCGGGACCATATCGGTGGGGACTCGAGTCGTGGAGCAAGCTGTCGTCTCCTTCCATGTCCTTCTTTTGTTGGAGATTAAGACATTTACTTCTTCCTACCGATGATATCCTCAAATTAAAGGGGATTAGAGGGCCTTCCTCGCCGTCTATTAGCGAGGAGGAAGAATCTGGGATCATTTGTTCTTCGGGTGTGTCTTCTCTCAAGAGGTCCGGTGGCATGTGATAAGCGGGATTCGGGTAGATACTTTGCAATTAAGTTGGTCGGACCTATTGATGTGTTGGGGGACCGGCATAAGGTGAATCTCCTGGTGGTTCCTTGTGTTGTGGCCTCGGTTTATCCGGATGGGCGAAATAAGGTTAGATTCGAGGGGTGTTCGTCCCCGCCTCCCTTGTTGCTCGCTCATTGCTTAACTTACCTTAAGAAACTTACTAAATATCACAAATTCACCGATATCCGCCAAGTAGGTTCTGAACATTCCTCCCCCTTTCTCGGTTGCTGGGTGGTCCCCTCCCTCTTCCTATTGGATCAAAGTTAATACCGATGGAAGCTTCAAAATTCAGCGAGCGGTGGATTGGTGGCATCTTTAGAAATGGGGTGGGGCATTGCTTATTGTTCTTCTACTCTCCTGTTGAGGTCCGTGATGCACTCGAGGCCGAAATGGTGGCCATCTTTTGGGCAATTAATATTGCCGGAATCCGTGATGTGAGATTCCTAATGGTAGAATCGGACTCTTCTAATCGCATTAGCTTCTCGCAAGGGACTCGAAGTTGCTCCATGGTACATTCGGAGATGGTTGAATAGAGTGAAGGGAGAGGTTGAGAGTATAAATGTAATTTTTTCATATATACCTAGGGAGGGTAATGCTCCCTGCACATCGGCTTCGCATCTCGGGGTTAGTGTAAAAGGGAAATTTTGGTAGAAACTACACCTCCACCTTCCCTTGCAGTCTTGTTGCATGGTGATAGGATAGGTCTTCCTTTTGTAAGAACATAAGATGGTGATTAATATACTTCTTGCTCGCTAGGCAAGTTTTTTGAAAAAAATATATATATATATATATATATATATATATATATATTTCTTTATCATTTTTTCAACTATTAATAATTTTATAATTAAATTATATTTATGAATAATATATTATATTTGAAATATTTAAAATAAAAAAAATAATGCTAAATAAATTTTTTTATATATATAAATATTTAATTATGTACCTCTATATATATATTTTTATTTATAATTTTTTTAATTATTAGATATTTTTATAATTAAATTATATTTATAAATAATGTAATATACTTAAAATATTTAAAATAAAAAAAATGATATAATATAAATTTATATATATATATATATATATATATATATTAAAAGAAAGGGCAATGGAGGCCCCTACATGTTGAAAAGCAAAAGAAATACAAAATTGGTAGAAGGGCTTGCAGAACTAACAAAAATCTAATGGCAGCCCCTACCAAGACAAAACCTCCAGGAGATGACACCACATGAGTGAAACAAGGTCATAACTAAGCACAGGTGACAACCTGTTCAAAAAGAGGACCTGAAACAGAACCGGGCAGTAAGGCAAAATTAGTTGTTCAGCCTGATATAAGGGATATTCAGCAGATCTCCAGCAATTAGTTGTCTGAGAAATGGAGATGGAGTGGTGGAAAGAGCAAGGTTGGAGGTGAGAACTCCCATATTAGCAATCCAATCAGCTGGCTTGTTCCCTTCCCTAAAAATGAACTGAAACTGAACATGCACCTTAAGTAGTGAGAAGTTTGATCTTGTGAGCCTGCAAATTAGTCTGTCCGATTGATAGCTTGCTTGTTATGTGTAGTGTTTGTTGATACAAGTGTTACCAGATCCATAGAATCACATTCCACAATGAAAGGAGACCAGTTAAGGTGGACAGCCAACTTTATTGCCCAATAGACAGCTTGAAGTTCTGCATCCAAGGCATCACAGGCAACAATAGGGGCCATAAAAAAGAGTAAACATTTACCCTTGTGATTTCTGAATATGCCCCCAATGCCACCCTGTGCAAGTTTATAGCAGCCATCAGTGTTCACCTTTATCCAGTTTTGGGTTGGGGGAAACCAAAATACTTTAGTAATTCTGGGGGGAGCGGTTCTAGGAGGGAAGTTTTGGGAGAAAATGTTGGGGAAGTTTTTAAATTTGATTAGCTTAAGCACAAAAGAGAGACAATGACTAGTAACAGTTTTAACATCTTGAAGGGTGTTATCAAAAGTAGCCTTGTTTCTAGCCATCCAAATGAACCGTGCAATGAGTAGTGGAATAGCAAGTATTCCCGACTTTCGCCAATCGTGCCGACAAGTAACCGGATGATTCCAATGTAATCGTAGAGTATTTAAATTGGTGTGCCTGGAGGAACCGAGTCCAAACTCCGTCGGGAGAAATTACAAGCATAGAAAAGGTGGTTGATTGATTCTTCCTCCATATGACATAATCTGCGAGCAGAAGGGCCTCTCAATCCCTCGAGTTTGAGGATATCATCAGTGGGAAGGATGTTCTTGAACAGTCTCCAACAGAAAAATGCCATAGAAGGGGATAAGAACTTGTTCCAACAGATCTCACCCTAGGGTACACTCTCCCAGTGTACAAGTTTATCATAAATCTCCTTGGAGAAACTTTGATTTTTGTTAGTTCCGTAAATAGTGTCGGGCTTGGACTCGTCAAAAGGTATGGTATTAACCTTGTTAGCCGAGGAAACAAGTGAGGATGGAATGGAGAAATGGAATAGACCGGTGGTCCTCCTCCCAAGCAATCGACGAACCAAGAGGTTTATGTCCCTAACAGTGTGTGTGGTTGGAGCCGGTCATGAGGACACCACTCGGTCCAACCAAAAATTGATCTTGCCTTTGCCAAGCTGCCATAAATACAGGTTCTCGCCTTCCCGCTTAATTTTCATCATGGCTTTCCGCATTCTAGAGTCACCCAGTCTAGCAGAGGTCAAAGAGGGATGAATGTGTCTGCAGTATTTACCATTAAGATATAAAGCCCAGAGAGAGGTTTGAGCCCTGAAGTTAATCCAAAGTTTGCAATGGTTAATTTTGAGTAGATGACTTAGACACTTGAAGCCTAGTCCACCAGCCCAAAGAGGTTTAGCCAGTTTCCTCCAAGCAGCCCAATGAATCTGTTTGCCTTTACCAGCCCATAAAAAGTGGTTGAAAGTTGTTTCCAATCTGGTTCGAGTACTCTTTTTCATAGTAGTCATTTGCATGAGGTAATTTGGCAAAGTGGTTAGGATGCTTTTGAGTAAGGTAATTCTCCCTCCAGTAGATAGGTATAGGTGTGTCCAGTTAGATAAGTAGTTACAAATCCTTTGTTGAACCTCATCAAAATGGTTTTGCTTGCTTCTGCCAGTGCTCAGATGGACCCCTAGGTACTTGATAGGAAGGTTGGTGCTGGTGAAACCTCGTGTGATTTAGAATCCAATGCTTAGCCTCCCGGGACACCCTTTTGGTAAAAAGGATCCGACATTTAGCTCGTTAAACTTGAGCTCGCATTGATTTTGAAACATTTGAATGCGATTCTGGATATATTTAACGAGCCTTCTTGGATGCATTGGAGAAAATCATGAGGTCGTCTGCATAAATCAGGTGAGAAATTGTGATATTTGAGCTATGGTGAAAGTTTACCAGGGGGTGATGCTTGTATAATTGATTGATCATGGAAGAGAAATAATCCATTGCAATAATAAAGAGAGTTGGGGAGAGGGGGTCTGTTGACCTCATTTTTTATGAGGTCTTCTCTTCTTCTTTTTAATACTTAGGATCTAGCCTTAGGCTTTTCCTTTGACTGTCTTAGAGGATTAGAATTGGGACCCACCACTTAGAAATTCAAACCACTTCTTAACTCCCTGCAAACTCTACAAACTTGACTGTAGACCCCTAATCACCTAGAGGGTTGAAATCAAATTTGGAAGTTTAAAGGATGAGTTCCTATAGGACTCTTTGGCCTTAGGACTACCCTGGGTGGCCTGGTCTGGTGAAGGGGCTGACTCACACACCTCCTAAAACAACACCCATACCCAACTTGACCTCCTGACTCATGTAGGTGATTCACATGGATGGTCCTTAACCCCTAAGCCCTCGCTAGCAGGGTTAGGAACAACATAGTGGATGCCTCAAATGAGTCCCTTCATGGCTCATGTGGGCTTGATATGGCTTCATGGCTCAACCAAAATGATTTCATTCCACTTATATTCACCCAATCTTCAATTTCCCAAATTTTCAATTTTTGACCCCGGGACCCTACACCCGCTTACTCTACCCAAAACCTTTGAAACTACCCAAATTTCTCAAAAATTTCCAAATCACCCAAAATTCCCAAAAATCATTCCTAAACATTTCTCTCCACTCAAATTGATCATCCATAGCCAAAAATATCAAAAATTCCAAGAATACCTCCCAATACCCTCCAAATACCCAAAATACCCCTCTTGACCCAAAAATCCAAAAATTCAGAAAATTCCCAGAAAATTCCAGAAAATCCCAAATATTCCCAATTTCATTTTGTTCAACTACACCATGGGCCAATTTTGTCAATTTACCCCACTTTTGTAAAAACCCCCAATTTGACCAATTTTAACCCAAAGTGAACCCAATGTCAAACCAAACCTACCCAATTGACCCAAATTTTGGTCCAATTCAATTCTAAACTTCAATTCAACATTCCCAACACAAATATAGACCAAATCCAAGTCCAATTTGATTGACATTTGGATCCAATTTCATTTTTGGCCTTAAAGCCCAATTTGGACCCATGACCCAAACATAACCCAAACTCACCCAATTCAACTCCAATTAACCCCAAATCTTTTCTAAATCTTCCTTAACATTCCCACAAACAAAAAAGTAACATGATTTGCCCAAAATTTAGACCCAAACCCCACTCAAACTCAACCCAAAGCTAAAAGGCCCAATTTTGACCTAAACCCAAACCTAACCCAAATAAGCCCAAACCCCAAAATCGAAGCCCAACCAAAGTCAAAACCTCTTTGAAACACTCCCATAAACATTTTCCAACATTAATTTTACATCAATTTCAACCCTAGCCCAACATTGGCCCAAGTTAGCCCAATTTGACATATATTGGCCCATTCACCAAAGAAGCCCAAATTCAACCCAATTCAAACTCAAATCACTCCCAATTTGCTCCAAGCCACTCATGACACATCTATGAGCTAAACCCAACAATTATTTGGCCCAAGCCTTTACCAAAATTTCATCCTAAAATCCATTTTAAAATTCAAAAAGCCCACTTCCCTTAAACCTTCCTAAAAGCCCACTTCCTTCAAATTCAAAAGCCCAAATTCATCCAAAGCCCACATGACACTTCCCCTCATCATCCATTTAATCAAAATCACCCCTAAGTTTCAAAATCATCAATTAAACAATTCCAAATCAAGCCTCATGCCAAATCACCCGTAAATACCAAAATTTTTCTTAAATCCATTTCCATGAAATTGACTTGACTTTTCCCAAGCCAAAGGTGAGCCATGAAGCCATGCATGAGCCACATGGAAGCCATGAGAGCCTCTTTACATGTCACCATGCCATTTTGGGCAAAAGGAGGAGACCCTTTCCTTAATTCCTAAAGGTGATTAACCACTCCCATGATTCCACTAAACCTTGCTTAAGCTTAATTTTACTTGGATGGTGACCTTTCCCCACTGATTAAGCTGACCTAAATCACTTTCTATTCAGCCTAAACCAGGCCTTGGGTGGTGCACCTAGCCCAAATGGAGGGGTTGACCAATTTGAGCCAAAATGAGCCCTCTCCCATTCCATTCCAATCCAAGCCTTTTACACATGGCATTTGCCAATCGCCTACACTAAACCCCCGCCCTGACCCACCTGAACAAGATGGTGACCAATGCCTGGCCGGCCAGCCACCAGGTCGCCGGAAAACACCATGGCCGAGAGCTCACATGTGAGCCAACTTTGGAATTCTCCCTTGTTGAGCTGCCCCATGCCCAATGGCCACCATGGCTGTTCTTCCCATGCCCAGAGCAGCTGATCCCAAGCCCTAACTCTCCCTGGGAGGCCCTCCACCATCTCCTATTTAAACACCACCCCCTCACGGCCATGAGAAGAGAGTTGCACAAACCTTGCCGAAACTCTTCCAAAATTGTTCCAAACCCTTCTCCACCCTTAGAGCAGCTTGATCCCCGAGTGTCGATTTGCCCTAATCCCCATCGACAAAATCCAATTTCTCAATCGAAATTCCACCCAAAACCAGGACACTTCTCCACGGTGGATCAATCCCCAAATTGATTGGTCCTACACCTTCACCAGACCAAGAGAAGGTGTCCACCAGCAAAAGCCCCATCTCCAGGCCACCCAGTTGCTCCAGCCTCCAAGCTTTGTGATCGGCTGTGGTCAAAATCCTACCTAGGCAATTCACCAGACCAGGAGACTTCATCTGGAGCTTGCTGGGACGCAATCGAAGGTGACACAACCCTCAGATTGAAGCCACACTTCTCTGAGCAAAGGTATGAGCTAATTCTTCATCTCGAGCTTCTAGAGATTCTCCATTTCAAATGCTTTAATTTCAATGCATGATCACCGTATAGATGTATTCGTCTCTTCAAGACGAATCCATAGAGCATAAGAACACGAAAATCCATTGAGTATCGAGTGAGATATTAGGGATTTGGTGTAGACGGCTCTCGGGTGAGGACGCTTGGGGACGATGAACGGATGTCGTCCATTTAATACATGCACGAACGGACGTCTCAGATTAGGTCGGATCGGCAGACGATACGCGGAAGGCGGGACACGGGCTGCTGACTCAAGCGGCGGCGTCTAATGGGAGTGCGCCACGCGGCACTTCGGAGATGCTAAGGTTGACGCGGCGCCGACTCGGATAAATAAAAAATTAGGGATTTTCTGATTTATTTAATTCCCTAAACTTCAAAAATCCATAACTTTGTGTAGAAAAATTAGAAAAATAAAATAAAAATACCCTCTTGCTCGGTGAACGTGAGGAGAATAATGTGGAAAAGAAATCATTTAATTTCATCAAGTATTTTATTTTTAATAATTTTTTTACTCTCTGCATTGTTTTAATTCTCCATGCATATAGGAAATTCACCATGGCATGAGACCATAGGGCTTTTGAAGCCTCTGAATTTGGGAACATTCCCTGAATTTTCCAAAGTCGAGGCCATCCCTATGAGAAGTTATTGATTTTTCAAATTCATGTTACTGTTTTGAGTATTTTAATTCCAATAATTAGCATGTTGTGAAATAAATTCTAGGAAAATTTGGTGATGTCTCTTATGACCAGAGGACCCTTGGAAAAATAGGTTTTGTGTTAGCTCATTTAAAATAACCCTAATTGGCTTAAAAAGCCAAAATAGGTCCCTAATTCATTAGAGTTAACCATACATCAAATTGACTTGAAATCAATTCTCCACTGACCTTTAGGATCAGAGGAACCCACCATAAAAATTTTAGGTCAATTGGACTTGGTTAGCCCTACTAAATGGGTTGATTAAGCCATCTAGCCATTTTAAACTTTAAAAATTCATAACTTTCAAAATACTTTTCAAAAATTCACCAAATTGGTTTTGGAGCCTCTCGATATTAGGAGAATTTAAGAAAATTAAAATTTCAATTTTCTAAAAAGTTGATTTTTAATATTATTTTAATATTTTCAATAATTAAAAAATAATAAAAATCACAAAAATAATAAAATTCACCAAAATTTTGAATTTTAATCACTTAGGAACAAACCCCATATTTTTCTTAGGTCTATTTAATGAGATATTAAATTTTAAAGCCCTAAGGTAATTTAAAAAATTAAAAAATACATTTTTTGGCATTTTCTCTAAAATAATTATAATAAATCATAGAAAATCAGAAAATTGCAAAAATTGATTCTCTGATTTCCTTGATATCAGAGAGATTTTTGAAAAATATAAATTTCATTTTACAACCTTTATTTTATTTTTAAAATTAATTAATACGCCAAAACTTAAAATAATTATAATAAAAATAATATAATTCCAAAAATCACCAAAATTGGTCCAAGTGGTCCTCTGGTCATTAGGAATGTCCCATAATTTTCTTAAGGACAGAAACTTTCCCTTGGTCATATTATTAAATTTCCCTTGGAAATTCTTATTTTCCACCAAAAATAATTACATAAATAAATTAAATACAGAAAAATCACATTTTCTCCTCTAATGCCTTTATTGGCATATGAGTGAAGTCACATAAAAAGTTCAAATTTATTTGAGCTCAATTTAGTGAGTTATGGAATTATTAAGCTTGAAGGGCAAAATGGTAATTAAAAATTTTAACCCTTAATTAAAACTTTAGGTTTAATAAAATTAACAAGTAAAATATTTGATCTTAATCTGATTTGGATGATTGAAATTTAAATAATTAAAGGGTAGAAACCCATTAAACAATTTAAAATAATTGAAATAAATCTTAATTAAATAATTGATTAAATTTGGAAGAATAATAAAATTGGAATTATTAAAATAGGGATATTATTAGGAAGAGATTTATTCTTTTATTTAAAAATCCCTAAATTAATCATTTCAATAATATTTAATTCCTAATTAAAAAAGGATAATTCAAATTTAAGTTTTAAAATGTTAAAGGACTTAATCATTAAATTAAATTAAAAAGTTAAATTATTATACTCTTTTTAAATTTTCAATTAAATTAAAATTAAAAATAAAATTAAATTAAAAATTAAATTAAATTAAATCAAACAAATAAATTAAATTAAATTAAATTAAATAAATAAAATTAAAAAATTAAATTAAATTAAATCAAATTAAATAAATAAATTAAGTTAAATTAAATTAAACTAAATTAAATTAAAACAAATTAAATTAAATTAAATTAAATTAAATTAAAACATATTGAATTAAATTAAATTAAAATTAAATCAAATTAAAATTAAATTAAAAGAAATTAAATCAAATTAAACTAAATTAATTTAAAATCAAATCAAACTAAATTTAATTAAATTAAAATAAATTAAAATTAAAATTAAATTAAATTAAATTAAAGTTAAATGAAATTGAATTAAATAACATTACCTAAGACATAAAGAAATTAAACATAAAGCAACTTGAACACTATTCCAAATTTAAACCCTTTAATCGAAGTTAAACTAATCGTAAACCATTTGAACACCAATTTGCCCTCGAAAGCTTTGGTTATCATAACTCCTAAACGGAACATTAAATGAAATGTTACTCCACTTATAGGATATTCAAATGTCCTAATTCACTGAGCAAGATAACAACAAAACTTGAATTCTCGGACGATTGATTCGTTTGTATAATTAAATTCATTTGAACTTAAAACAATCCTAGAAATATCGAAAAGATGTTTAAGGTTTGTCTTAAGCACTTCCTCAATATGACAGGATGTTCATAAGGACAATTGAACTTAATTATTCTTTGATGAAGAAAATCGTCCTCAAACCAAAACACAAGAACCTAGACGTCATAGGAAATGACTAGCTATAGGATTAGGAATTTGGTAGAAAACCATAACCCTTCCCTTAGCCTTACCTAGGAACTTGCTTAAATATTCTAATTGTGTTTTAAGTGCAGCTTGGGATAACGGGAAGACCCTCCAGGTAGGCTTTTATTTTATTGCAGTTTACATTATTGTAATTTCTTCAATTGCATCACACTTACTTTTTCTTGCATGATAAACAACTGTTGCATGAAAACCCACACCTTTAGGATAGTCCCTAAAACTGAAACCAGAACTAAATTAAAAGTCATTGCAAGATAAAATTCACCGCCACAACATTTCAAAATATAAAACAACTCAAAATTTAATCACAAACAAAACACAAAACTAAAATTACAACTAAATTAAAACGTTCTGTTGGATGATCGGGAATACCTAGGATGATGTAACCTACGTGTTGCTAACGGGATTTCCCACGGTCTAAATGAAAGTGTGGAACTCATTCAGTTGAGTTTAGCAAATTCATCTGGACTAAGTGAATCCGATAAAAATGATGATGCCGGAAGGATGGAACCGTGGGATCTTAACCGGTGTCGTTATAATCAACTTTAAGATTTGTTTTAATTAAAACACAAAAACACTTGGAAATTAAGATTTTCTCTAAACTAAAACACTTTTCTCATCTCCTGATTTATGACTTCTATAACTAAACCTCTCGCAACAACAAGAAGCTTGGAGCATGGTGGGCAGGCACGACCATCGTCGTCGACAGAAACTTGAATCTACATCAGCAAAACTTTTCTAGAATTAAACAACAAAGCCATAGGATTTCGAGGTAGTTTGCCTAGTGCAACATAAATCCTCAACCTTTTGTTAGGCATTTGCATTGCAAATTAAGCCCTAACGGGACTTAGGATTCCGAGGTAGTCGTTCGGTATGACATAAACCC
Source organism: Papilionanthe hookeriana x Papilionanthe teres (assembly GCA_022702705.1). Lineage (NCBI taxonomy): Eukaryota > Viridiplantae > Streptophyta > Magnoliopsida > Asparagales > Orchidaceae > Papilionanthe > Papilionanthe hookeriana x Papilionanthe teres. Next base: position 86,826 of record JAKZJZ010000070.1, read on the forward strand.
TCATAACTTCAAGGCTATTTGTGTGATTTTACCATACAAATATAAGTCCTAATTAATTAAAATTGGTAAGATCAAAACACTGAATAAATATTAGGACTTTCCTAAATTCAAGCCAAACAATAGGATAGTCGGGAAATTACCGAAGTTTGCTTCGAATCTGTAATTTCTCCTACCTTTCCTCCTTTGAAATCCCAAAATAAAATCTTCTAAATTTGATCCATTCCCTATTGAAATTCCAAAATTCAATCCTTTTGAAAACTTAAACTTTGAAATTCTTGAGAGCAGAATTATTGATTATTATCGAGAGTTTTCTTAGGTGATTCCCGTCACTTAAGATGTAATTAACTATAGGGGCTTACCCTTATAGGGAATTTTAAAGAACCCAGGTAATATAAACCCTGTTTAGTGCTTTCATATTAAGCGAGGGAATTTGTCGGCTTATAAAATTGGTTCGCGGACCAAACGGATGTCACAGATCTTCTAGTTTATTTAATCGAGCCTCATCGTCGAGCGATGTGCCTATTCTTCGGGATAGATACACGGTTTGTGGTACGGTGCTCGTTTATATAAACTATTTGGGATGTGAGATCGGTTTGATTTCATATCTTAAAATCTTCAAATTTAAAAATTATTTTCAAAATTTAAATACTACTTTTCAAATTATTTATTTAAATTAAATAAAAAAATTCGCCGCACAATTTCTGTAGGCGACCCCTTTTCAAAATAAAACACAACCTAAAAATATGCCGACAGGCTTGCCCTTATAGGGAATTTTAAAGAACCCAGGTAATATAAACTCTGTTTAGTGCTTTCATATTAAGCAGGGGAATTTGTAGGCTTATAAAATTGGTTCGCAGACTAAACGGATGTCACAAATCTTCTAGTTTATTTAATCGAGCCCCATCGTCAAGCAGTGTGCCTATTCTTCGGGATAGATACACGGTTTGTGGTACGGTACTCGTTTATATAAACTATTTGGGATGTGAGATCGGTTTGATTTCATATCTTAAAATCTTCAAATTTAAAAATTATTTTCAAAAATCAAATACTACTTTTCAAATTATTTATTTAAATTAAATTAAAAATTCGCCGACAATTTCTGTTAGGCGACCCCCTTTTCAAAATACAACACAACCTAAAAATATGCCGACAGTGTCCCCTTGCTTCAATCCCCTGGTAGCAGTGAAGGGTCCCCAAACCGATCCATTAACCAGAATGGAATGGGAGTTATTGTGAAGCCATCTATGAATCAGGTTGCAAAAACTCGGGTTGAAGCCTTTAGCCGCTAACACATCCAAAATGAAATCCCAATTGATTGTGTCATAAGCCTTTTGGATATCAAGCTTGTAGATTAAGTTCCCCCTCGCATTTTTTGTTGATGTCCAATAATAACTCATGAGCTACCGTAACATTATCGGAGATAGATCTACCTTTAATGAAGGCAATCCGATTTAGGTTGATGATCTTATTTAGGTGAGGTTGAATCCTTAGGACCGGGATTTTGTCGATCACTTTGCTGATCACCGAAGTCGAGTTTATTGGCCTCGAATCTGTTCCTGTGTATTCAATTCATTGTGTTTAGGAATCAACACAATGGTTGAAGAATTAAAATGATAGATCATATCTTTACCAAGGAAGAAGTCGGTAATGGCATTGGTAATTTCGGATTTGATAATGGGCCAAGCTTTCTTGTAGAAATCGGCAGTAGAATCCATCCGGCCCCGCTGATTCGCTGTCGTCAATGCTCTTAATAGCCTCCCGTATTTTAGCCTCGGTAGGGGGCTCAGCTAAGGACAGGTGCATTAATATACCGGTAGTGTTCAAGCAAGAATGTTGGTGGAGATGATATCTCTCGTCGTGGGTTATTAAAAGAAAGAAGTTGCCGAAAATGTCCGAGAGCACTTCCGCAAGTAGCCATTGTGTCGGTTAGCTAATTTCCTCATCATCCTTAATTCTATGGATGATGTTACAGCTTCTTTTATATTTGATATAAGCATGGAAGTATTTTGTATTTCGTCCCTCTCGAGAAATGTTTTGTTGAAGCTTTTTGTTTCGTGTACATATCTTGTATGTCAATAGCATTGGAAAGATGAGCCCGAGCGTACCACTAAAAGTTCAGAATCCGCACCCCTTAAGACTTGCTTGTTCCAGCCTAATCACCTCCTTTTCAAGCATCCATCACGATGGAAAAAACATCACCAAATTCAGTCCATCCCCAATGCTTCGAGAGCCTTGCCGGTCTTCGGATGTAAAAGCCCCGGATTAGTCCAAGGATCGGGATGAGCTTCCCTTGCCACTGTTGGTAAATCAGATTAAGAAAATTGGGGTGGGTGGACCAAAAGTTTTGGTATCTGAATGGGGGACTGGAGAATCTGTGGGGGGGAAGCAGAGATGGTGAGTAAAAGTGGTCTATGATCAGAACAAAGAAATGGGAGATGGGTAATGGAAGTGAGGAGGAAGTGGGAGTGCCAAGCTTCATTAACCAGGAACCTATCTAACCTTTCCCAGATTTGGCCTCTCTTGCAGGTAAAAGGATGGCCCTTATAGCCTAGATCAAAGAGGCCAGAGAGGTGAATGTTTTCCTTAAGAGAGTTAAGCTGGCTAAGAATGGGTGGCCTTCCCCGCATTTTTCAGCTGGGGTGGTAATAGAGTTAAAATCACCACCCACCAACCAAGGGTGATCAATAGAGCCGTCGAAGGTGATGAGGTGGTTTCACAAGTCAATTTTGTCTTGTTTCTTACAACCAGCGTAGATGAAAGTGGCACATATTTTGTGATTTGCAAATTGGAGGGATAGATGGAGAAATTGGTAGTTGTCCATGAGTACAAACCAAGTAACCTCAGATCTGCAAAGAAGCCAGATCTTATTATTCGTATTGGAAAGTAAGGTAAAGCTTGGGAATTTTTTTAAAATTTTTGATGGGTTTTGATGAACCATGGTTTCCAATATAACAATACACCAAGGGGTGTATTTTTTGTTTAGGTTAATAAGTCTTTTGAGGGATTGGGGCGTGCTACCCCCTAATGTTCCAACAAAGGAGGTTTATCATGAGAATTGGGGAGGGGGAGGGGAAGAAGATCCGTGGGAACTAGATCTAGTTCTTCCCCTAGTAAGAGGGGGTAGGGGAAAAATCCCCGAAGGCCGAGGTCGAGGGTATTGAGATTTTTTGCAATTCAAATTTATTCTTTTTCTTTTTTTTGGGAAAATAAATCTCCCATTCTTCCTCCATAGAATCATTAGTAGCCTTAAGCTTATTGGCGGATGGGGGGAGGAAGGTGGAGGTAGGATTGAGAGGAGGGGCTATGTGTGGGGTAATTTTAGGTGGGGGAAGCTGGGGGCAGCAGTATGATTGGGGGATGTGGGGAAGCCTAATGGGGTGGCATTGGGAACAATAGGAGGGGGTGGGGGATCTGCCGTAACCCGGGAACCCCGGTGTGGAAGGGGTAGGAGATCAGTTGTACCCACTTTAATCTGGGAGCTAGAGTCAGTCTTGAGCTGAGCAGTAGATCTCCTGATAGGTGGGTGCAGTTTGAAGCATTTATCAGCGGTATGGCCAAACATTCTGCAGTGAGTGCAATAGTAGGGTCTTTGTTGCATGATGACCTCCTGCCAGTGTCCCTCTTCAGCAGAACCCACCCAGATTTTGTGAACTTCAGGAAGGGTTATATCCCTCTCAATTTGTATCCTTGCATATTCAGGTTTAGTCCTATGTAGAGATGTTGGGTCCAATCTTAGAGGGGTCCCAATGGCCCTCCCAATCTGGAAAAGAGCAGCTTGGTTGAAATATCTGTAGGGAAGGGCAGGGAGTTTAAACCAAATAGGGACTATGGGGGGCTCTTTATTAGGATCAAAATCTGGGGTCAATTTTAGAAGCTTCATTTCCATTTCTGCTATGGTGACAACTTGTTTAGCAAATTATTTGGCATAGTCTTCCTCTGAATTCAGGTTTATAAGAAGGTGTCTTCCATCTAATAATCCAAGCTTCCAAGTACTCGCTGAAATTAAGTGATTCAAAGTAGTTTTTGACCAGCTCCATCTTAGGATGGCCTAAAGCAAATTTTCCTATCAAGGTAAGTTTCACTTCATCATTAAGAGATTCCAGCCCTTGGGGGGTAAAGAATACAGCAGGGAAACCATCTTTAACTCCAAGTGGATTGATGAAAGGGCAGGTTCCCTTCCCAGCAGCAGCATCATGCATGGATTGAGGGAAAACCAAAGAAGCAGAATCAAAGGTAGCGAGTGACCACGACCAACGACCGCAAAGCATAAGAGTTCTTGGCCCAGTCAGCATTAGTCTAGATATCAATAGGGGTTGTCATGGGAGACAAAACTCACCTTACCAACAGCGAAGTAACTTGAAAAAAGACCGAACCCACAACCACCAATACCAGAAAGAAGACTCAGGAGAGCAAAACACAGGTCCAGAAAACCAATGTAACAGTAAATTTAAACAAAGAGTAGCCAGGGAAGATGGAAAACGATCCAGTAAGCTCAGCCTCAAGTCCAGAAGAGCCAGGAAACCTTCACAGTAGCAATGTAGGTGAGACCCCCTTACCTTGGCCACCAGGCAGCAGGCCGCCGCCGGCAGGGTCATGCCAGGAACCCTAGCAGAGCAGGAAAGTCATTCAGAAACTCTGAACCATCTTTTCTTCAAATGCCCCTTCTCCCAAGAGGTTTGGTCAGGTCTGATCAGCAAGTTGAAAATTAACCTGCTGTTGTTAGATTGGCATGATTTTAATGATTCCCGGCATTCCCTGGCGAAAGTTAAAGTCGGGGAGATCCCTTGTATTATGGCTTGGTTCATTTGGATGCATAGAAATGGGGTTAAATATGATGGGGTGCTTCATAAAGCTAACAGGGTAGTTACCTATCGCCTTACTTTTATCTCTAAATTGATCTCTCGTTAAAAATTTTCCAAACATTCTTCGAGCTTCCTTGTCCGCAAATAGTACCTATGCTTCACAAAGTTACTAAGATATTTTGGAAAGCCCCTAGCCCTCCTTTTATTAAAGTCAATACTGATGGTGCTTTCAAGGATCAATTAGTTGGCATTGGAGGCATCTTCGGAGACCATACTGGGAAAGGTTTGCTTTTCTTCCGTGCTCCCACTATCGCCGATGATCCATTGGAAGCCGAATCGTCGCTCGTTTTTGGGCTCTTCACATTGCTACACTCTTTCAATGGTCTTCCATCATTGTGGAGGGAGACTCTTCTACTCTAGTTCAGTACTTCGAATGACCTTCTTCCTCCTTGGCACCATTCCACTTGGGTTTACCAAATCGATCTTTGCTCGCCTCGCCATCGTTCAATTTAACTTTATTTTCAGAGAAGGTAACAGACCTGCTAATTGGATTGCTAAAAAAGCTTTATCTTCACAAGAGATAATGGTCTCCTCTACTCTACCTCCCCAGCTTCTTCATCTCATCCAGGCTGACTCATTCCAAGCCCCTCACTTCAGAATTTTGGAGTGATGTCCCCGCAATTGTTACTCTCCCTACACCTCGCTTAAAGCCGTTTATAATTACCGTAGGAGCATTTTGGTGTCTTTTGTTTCACTGGGTTTTTACTTGGTTATTTGCTTCTTTTGGGTTTTCTCTTCGTAGTCGTTCTCTTCTTTTACCGGGAATGGCCACTACACTCTAGTTTATTTCATTTACTTAGTCTCTTTTCCTTTTGGTGTGGAGTTGTAATGGGATCTTCTTCCCTGGGGGATCTCCCTTTTGTACTGCATACTTTTTTATTAACACGTAGGGGGCCAGTGTAGCCTCTTCCCAAATATATATATATATATATATATATATATATATATATATATACCTATATATATTTATATTTTTATTTATATTTTATTTACCTAGTAAATATTTTTATAATTAAATTATATTTAGAAAATACTATACTATATTTAAAATATTTAAAATAAAAAAATAATATTAAGTAAATTTATATATATATATATATATATTTATTTATTTATATATACCTAAATATATATTTATTTATAATTTATTTATTTATAATTTATATATATTTATTTATATATTTATTTATATAGAAAATATTTATTTTTAATTTTTTATTTATAATTTATTTATTTATTTATTTATATTTTTGGTCAAAAGTTCACCTATTGAGTCAATGGGTTTGTCATTGGGTCAAAAATTGACCTTTTTCATCGAAGTTGACTTTTTGGTCAGAGATTAGCTTACTGGGTCAATTATTGGTCATTTGGTCAAAAATTGACTATTTTGACCAAAATTGAATTTTTTTTCAAAAGTTAACCCATTGGGTCAATAGGGTGGTCATTGGATCAAGAATTGTCCATTTTAACCAAAGATGATTTTTTGTCAAAAGTTGACCTAGTGGGTCAATGGGTTGGTCATTGTGTCAAGGATAGACCATTTTGACCAAAGTTGACTTTTTTGTCAGAGATTGGCTTACTGGGTTAATAATTGGTCATTAGCTCAAAAAATTGACTATTTTGTCCTAAATTGATTTTTTGTTCAAACATTGACCTATTGGGTCATTGTGTTGGTCATTGTGTCAAAAATTGATCATTTTAACTAAAGTTGACTTTTTGGTCAAAAGTTTACCTATTGGGTCAATGAGTTGGTCATTGGGTCAAAGATTGATAATTTTGACCATAGTTGACTTTTTGGTCAGATATTGACTTATTGGGTCTAAAATTAGTCATTAGGTCAAAAATAGATTATTTTGACCAAAATTAATTTTTTGTCAAAAGTTTTCCTATTGGGTCAACGGGGTGGCAGAGGGTCAGAAATTGACCATTTTGACCAAAGTTGACTTTTTGGTCAAAAGTTGACCTATTTGGTAAATGAGTTGGTAATTGGGTCAAGATTTGACCATTTTAAGTGAAGAAAACTTTTTGGTCAAAATTTGATACATTGCGTCAACGGGTAGGTCATTGGGTCAAAAATTGACCATTTTGACCAAAGTTGACTTTTTGGTCAAAAGTTGACCTATTGGGTTAATGGGTGGTCATTAGATAAAAAATTGACTATTTTGACCAAAATTGACTTTTTGGTCAAAAGTTGTCCTGATGGTTCAATGTGTTTGTCATTGGGTGAAGGATTGATTATTTTGACAAAATTAACTTTTTGGTCAGAGATTGACTTATTTGGTCATTAATTAGTCATTAGGTCAAAAATTGACTATTAAATATTTTTATAATTAAATTATCTTTATAAATAATATACTATAGTTAAAAATTTTAAAATAAAAAATAATGTCATATAAAATTTTATATATATATATATATATATTTTTTTTAAAAAAAGGAGCAACACAGAGGACTCCCTACATGTTACTAATAAAAGGAGAGTACAAAATCATTGATGGAAATGCTCCCAACTAACAAAAAACCTAATGGAGACCATTCCCTAAAGACCACAAAACAAGAAAACTAAAAGATTGGGTGAGTGAATATATATGTATACATATGTAAATATGTATAAATATAAAGTAAGTTTAAAAAAGTGGTTTGGTGCAAAAACCCCACAGCACCCAAGAAATTCCATCGAACACAAGGGGTGTCTCCAATCTGATATGTGGGAGCCGAAGCTTATCTCCATTAATTAAAATTTTGAGATCAAAAGGGGGGCTGAGGCAACTAAAACCTCGCCGGGATCCGGCCCCCTAATCGCTAACCAATGAGCCACTTTGTTACCCTCCCTAGGAATTGAAGAAGAGGTAAAATGGGTGGGTTTAGCCTCGATTAATTTGTTTTCTCCAATAGTCTTGCATCCAGAGTTGTAGACCGGCTTTGTCGAAGAATGTTAAGTAGAACGAATGGAATCAACTTCTAGCCAAATATTCGACCAGCTTAGCAATTTTGGCAATATGCATAGCATACTCCACAAGCAATAAATTCATTCTCCAATGGCATCTCTAGCTTTCACAGGTGCATAAAAGAAAAGTAGGCGAGTTACCATAAGAGTTTCGAAAATTCCTCCCACTCCCGCATTATCCTTAGAGAAGCCTGCCATCGAGTATTAATTTTGATGGTTGGGTTAGAGGGGGAAGCCATCTAACCAGCTTAACTTTTTTACCAACAGTAGGTAGGAGCTCAGTGTGCAACAGATTGGTGAAACCCTTGTGTTTAATGATTTTGTGTAGATATGTTTTACAGTTATTGGCTACTTTGTCCACAGTAGCAGCTATCCCATCAAATTTGGCACTGTTTCTGGCCATCCACAGAAACCACATCACAATGCAGTGTAGAGTATTAACCTTCTGATTTTCCTTATTCATCCAAAGTGTATGAAGATCTTCCCAGCAATAAGTTTGGTTCTTCCAGCCATTGGTTAGTTGCAACCATACAGTTCGGGAAAAGGAGCGATTAAAATATAGATGAGGGATGGATTCATCATGTTGATGGCAGAGAACACATTTAGAGGGCCCCCTAAGACCTTTCGGCTTAAGAATATCATCAGTTGGGATGATGCCATGGAAGGTTCTCCGGCACTGAGAAGGACATGGAAGGGGACAAAAATTTATTCCAAATGGAGTTTCCCCGTGGAACGAAGGCCAGTTGAAAAGACTCCTGTAAATAGTTTTAGTTATATTTTGATTGTGGTGATTACTCCAACAAACTTTATCTGGACTATTTTGATCAAAATTGATGGTAGAAATCTGCCTTGCTGAATGATCCTGTAAAATGGCTTTGAGCTGTGGAAGAGACCAATTGCTCCCATCCCAAAACTCACAAACCTTTGTAGTTGAATCAGTAAGATTATCTTTAGCAACTAACCAATCCTCGGGACACCGGTTATCCAACCAAAAATTCACTTCACCCCTCCTCAGCCTCCCGGATAAAAAGATTTTCAGCAGAACTTCTCACCTTAAGTAGATTGACCCGCATTCTAGAGTCACCTAATTTCCGACCACTTGAGTGGGATGGGAGAACCTGCGATATTTACCCATCATAAATTTAGCCCACAAGTGAGTTTTGGGCTCGAAGTTAATCCATAATTTGCACATATTAACTCGCTGAATTTGAGGAAAGCTTTTGAATCCAAGGCCACCAGCAGACCATCTGGTTTTGTGACCTTTCGCCAAGAAGTCCAATGCTTTTGGGTTCTCCGACCAGCCCATAAAAATCTATTAAAAGCCCTTTCCAACTCGTAATTGGGTGCTTTTCTTCATAGCAATCATTTGAAGAAGATAGGAGGGGAAGGTTGTGAGGATACTTTTAAGGAGTGTGATTCTACCACCATTTGATAAGAAAGAATTAGTCCAGCAGCTCGATTGAGAGTCGACTTTGGTGAGAATCTCCTCAAATCGAATTTGTTTGGTTACGCCCAAAGTGAGAAGGACACCCGGATATTTAAAAGGAGGGGTACCGCATTTAAATCCAGAGTGTACTCCGGAATCCATTGCTTGATTCGAATAGGTGTCGACTTGGAGAATACCAATCGACACTTCTCGGGATCGAAAAGCATTCCAGATTGTTGTTGGAAGGAGTCTAAACAAGTGTTTTAACTTTTTCACAGCTAGTTTTGTGTGCACTCTGAGAAAACCATGATGTCATCCGCATAAAGGAGGTGAGAAATAACAATGTTTGACTTATGATGGTACCTGGCATAGCTTTTATTCGGAATGGTCCGATTAACCATCCTTGAGAAATAATCGGCAGCTAATATGAAGATGAGAGGAGAAAGTGGATCTCCCCGCTTTAATCCTCCGGTGGCATGGAATTTGCCTGCTGCGAGTCCCATTCAATAAGATAGAGTGTTCATTTGAATGAAGCCACCTGGAGATGAGATTGCGAACCGTTGCTTCGGAAACCTCTAGCAATCAAAACATCTTCAATAAACTCCCGACTAATGGTATCATAGGCTTTTTGTATATCCAACTTGTATATGAGATTACCTCCCCTATGAATTTTATCCAAATCAAGCAAAAGTTCCTGGGCAAGTAGCACATTATCATAGATTGACCTGCCCTTCACAAAAGCTGATTGATTCATGCATATTAACCTATCAAGATGAGGTTGAAGTCTCCCCACAATTATTTTGCTGATAACCTTACTGATTATAGATGCCAAGGAGATGGGTCTAAAATGATCCCGAGTTATGCATAAGATTATTTTTGGGAATCAACACAATGTTTGAAGCACAAAAATAATCGGGAAGATCATTTCCAAGGAAGAAACTTTGGATAGTTGCCACCACATCACCACCAACCAAATTCCACTCCTTCCGATAAAAATCGCATGTGTAACCATCCGGTCCTGCAGTTTTAGAGCTATCAATTGATTTTATAGCATTCCGGATTTCTTGCTCGATTGGGATGGTAGTTAACTCAAGTACATTGGTGTAATGCAAGTTGTCCTGGAAAAGAGATCTATCAATAGGCAATCCGGTTACGGGAGGAGGATTAAGTAGCTCGTCAAAATGTGTAATAGCATCCAAACCAATCTCGGTGTCCTCCATGAGTTTCTGCCATCGACCTGTGTGGATAGAGTGAATAGTATTACATTTCCTTCTATATTTTATACAGGCATGGTAAAGCCGAGTGTTCCTATCCCCATGAATAAAATGGTTCAAAGCAGCTTTTTGTTTTAGATATTGCTCCAAACTTATCGATAGCTAACGATAAATTATTTTGTGCGATGAAGTAATGTTCATCCGTAGCGAGTAGTCGGCTTGGATTTTAGACTCAATTTGATTGAGCTCTTTCTCAGCCACTTGGACTGCTTCATGGAGGTTTCCTATAAAGTTCCAATTCCATTTCCTAAGAGCTTTACTGAGAGTTATCTGTAGTCTGCTTAATCTGATGAGAGGGTCTGGGTGATCAATACAATGCCGGTTTTCCTCGAACAATCTTGTGAAATTCAACATAGGAGGACCAAACGTTCGGATATCCGAAAGGAGGGGGAGTATTAGAGCGAGTGGGGGAGGTAATAGATATAAGGAGAGGTCTATGATCGGAACCAGCAAGACTCGGGTGAGTAACATAAGTAAGAAGCCAATTAGAGAGCCAAAGGTTGTTAACCAACATCCTATCAAGCCTCTCCCGGATAATCCCTCTCTTCCATGTAAAAGCGGGTCCTCTAAATCTAAGGTCATAAAGATTAGCCGCATGAATATTATCATTGAAAATGGTCATATCGAGAGAGCTTGGGAGGTCTACCCCCAATTTTTTCATTTGAAGACCCCACACCTGTTAAAATCACCCCCAACAATCCAGGGTGAGTGTACTTGGACACCGATGTCCCGTAGCCGACTCCACAGGATAACTTTATCTTCCTTTTACATCCGACATAAACAAAGGTTATTAAACCATCCTCGCCATTAATCCGAAAGGAAGAATGTATAAATTGCTTGTTGTCAATAAGGATAGACCAGTTCACCTCTTTTCTACAAAAAATCCAAATTTTATTATTGCGAGTTAGCATAGTGGTTGTAGCCTTGTAGCTTGCCGATGATTTTCCGAGGATATTTACTAACCAAAGGTTCCGGGATGGTAATGCACCATAATTTATATTTTTTGTTTAAATGTAGCAGATCTTTTAAAAGATAGAGGATTAGCAATACCCCTAATATTCCAACAGAGGAAATTTATCATTAAATGGGATGGGGATTAAAAGAGGATTGAGATCTAGATCTAGATCTCCCCACAGTAACGAAATTCCAGCTAACTCCCCCACGTAAAGAGGAGTTCCAAGTTTTTGTACTTCACCGAGATTATTCTTCTTCTTTTCCTGGAGGTTTGGGTGTGCCATTTGCCTTCCATCTCTTCCTGCATAACACCGATTCCGGCATTGGAGGAAACCGGGTATCCACTTGCTTGTTCAATAGATTGAGTTGGTGTGACTATTCTTACTTCCTCTTCCTCCCTTCGTAACTATGTGGGGATCTTCCCCTAAGCGTACTCGTAAATATCATCGAAACATTTCGATAACTCCGAGAGTGAACTAGAGGGGTGCAATTATCCACATTGATCGTGGGTTCAATCATCTCCCAACGAAGGGGGATTTGATAAGCCGGTGTTCTCCCCACCTCAGCGGGAGGGGTAAAGCAAGTTTGAGAGACCGAGTTCACAAAGTCTCTCCTTTCTCCCGAGCCCCGTTGCACTAAAACGATATCACCGATTGCTTGTGTTGAGTTTCCTTTGTTATGGATCTTCTAGATGGGGGATGAATTCTGTAGCATTTTTCAATTGTATGTCCAAACATTTTGCAATGAGAGCAATAGTAAGGTTTTTGCTGCATTATAACTTCTTGCCATTGTCCTTCCTTAGCTGATCCAATCCAAATTTTTTTTACCTCAGGCAGTGAAATATCCCTCTCAATCTGGATCCTAGCCATTTCGGGTTTAGCTTTATTAATTGTAGCGAGCATCCGGTCTTAAAGGAGTTCCAATAGACCTCCCAATTTGGAAAAGAGCATCCTGATTAAAAAATGCAGTATGGAAGATTGGGTAGTTTAAACCAGATTGGCACAATTGGAGGGTCCTTGCTAGGATCAAAATCTGCTGTCCATTTGATTATTTTCATCTCCACTCCAAGCAATAGTCACCAAATGTTTAGCAAATAACATAGCATAATCCTCTTCAACGAGTGAAGTTGATAAGAAGGTGTCTTCCATCCAGCGAGTCCTAGCTTCCAATTCCCTCGAAAATTCAGTGATTCAAAGTATTTCCTCACTAGCTCCATCTTGGGATGTCCCAAACTAAATTTCCCAATCAAAGTGAGTTTCACTTCATCATCAAGCACGACCAATTCCCGATCGGTGAAAATCACAGCAGGATGGCCATCCTTTTCTTCCGAGGTCCGATAAATGGGCAAGAAATTCTTCCAAATTCGCTGCATCATGCAATCTCCGTGGGAAAAATAATCTGGAAGGATCCGTGATGGAAGGGGCGGATCCTACAACACCAGAGCATAGGTGGCTTTTGCCCACTCAATGTTGGTGGTAAGATCGATGGGGTGAGCCATCGGACCACCCAACACCACCAACAGGCCACCAATGGAACAGGTGTACCCAAACAGATGGGAAAAGGAAGAAATGCGCACGTACCAAGAGCAAGGAGCCGTAATCAACCAAAAGTGAGCACAACCCCGAGTGGGTACACCCACGGACCAAAGAGCAAGAAAAACCACCCCAAAAAGAGCACAATGAAACAATAAAAATTTGAAAAACAAAGAACCCGGGAACAACAAAAAGCTTCCAGTAAGAGCAACCAAGGAGCCCGAGAACACTTCACCTCCGGACCAGCACACACCAAGCTTACCCGCACCACCACCCTCCAAGCCGCCGCCGACAAAGGTCATGCTAGATAAATATATATATATATATATATATATATATATATATATATATATATATATATATATATATATATATACACACACACACACACACACACTTAAAAATCAAGGATGAGTCTAAGCAATTGGGTTATCGACCAATCTTCCCTCTCACAAAGTGTCAGTATTACATTTTCGAATTTGTTTGTTGAATGTACCTATATCCTCTACTTCATTTGTTGCTGAGATGTTTTCCGATCATCAAGATTATGTGAATCAGCTTAATTTAACTTTCTTACTCGATAAACAGGAGGTATTGCAAGCTTTAAAGAGCATTGATGGTAATAAAACAAGCGAGCCCCGATGGGTTTACTTCAACATTTTATATTAAAGCCTGGATATTGTGGGTGATGATCTTATTCGAGCAGATTCATTCTTTCTTTCTTGGATCCGATCTTCCTAAATATTTTGCTGCAGCCAGCATTGCACTTATTCCCAAAGGATCTCAAAAAACCAGTGGATCGATTTCGGACCTATCAGTCTTACTACTACCTTTTCTAAAATAATTAGTAAAATTCTTGTGGGAAGACTACAACCCTATCTTAATCAATTGATCGGCTCTAACTAATCTGCTTTTGTGCGAGGCAGTAACTATTATTGATAATTGTCTTTTGGCTCAGGAACTGTTACTTGATATTGATAAGAAATGTAGGGGACACAATTTACTTCTCAAATTGGATCTTAAAAAGGCTTATGATTCTATCAGTTGGAAATTTATTGATTTAGTACTTAAAGCTAGAGGTTTCCATCCTGCTTTTGTACTTTAATTCAAAGATGGTCGTCTAATGTTTATTACGAGTGTCCGGTCAATGGCTGCAAATTGTGGTTTCTTCAAAGTCGGTAGGGACTGAAACAAGGAGACCCATTGTCTCCAACCATCTTCATATTGGCTTTTGATTACTTCTCCGAACTCGAATGCGACTCAAACAATTTATCCTTATCTCCATTTTAAGCATGGTTCTTCACGGATGATAAGCCATTTGGCATATGCTCGATAATGTTATCATTTTCACCAATGGAAGTAAGCTTGCTTGTTAAGAAAACCTTGCAATCGATCGATCACCTAGCCTTGGTTGCAGGCCCGGAATTAAACCAAAGGAAGTGTCAATTTTTGGTCGGCAAAGGGTTCAATCATCAACAAGTGGGTGAAAGAGTACACTTGGATTCTCTGCTGTCGATCTCCCTTGAAATATTTAGGTGTACGACTAATTAAAGGTAGGAGAAAGCAATCTCGGTATGATGAAGTTGTCAAGAAGATTACATCAACTTTAAACTCGCTGGACTAATACCTTTCTATCTAATGGTGGAAGATTAACTTTACTTAAGAGTATACTCTCAACCTTTCCCCTTTATCGATTACAAATAGTTAGAATGAAAAAAAGCACCCGTAAAATGTTAGAAACAATGTTTAATAAATTTCTCTGGGAAGGCCAAACCAAGCAATATCATTGGGCTATCTGGAACAAGGTTTGTAAACCAACCAAGGCTGGGGGACTAGGGTCGAGAAATTTCCAACAGATGAGCCATTTGTTCTATTGTAAGCGAGTGGATTAAATTCGAAGGAAAGATACCATGTGGGCAAAATTCCTTTTTGACAAATATTGCTGGAAAGATCACCCAAATTCAGCCGTGCCAAGACAAGGGGATTCCAAGCATTGGAGAAGTTTGCTCGAAAGTAAGGGACATGGCCAATCGGCATTTCGCTGGGAAGTGGGCAAGGGGGAGGTGAATTTTTATTATGACAACTCGGATAGGAGATGGAATTCTAAATTTTATCGTTGATTTCAATCACCAACTAACTCGTTGCAGATTTTTGGGTGGAGGATCACCGGAATGTCAACGAAGTCGAATGAAGTTTTGGATGGGGAGAGCATACAACAGATTATTCAAATCCCTATTAATCCAACTAAACCTGATAGAATCTTGCTGAAGAATTCTAATAAAAAATCTTTCAATCAGATGATTCACAGCTCACTTCAACTTTGGCCTGATACTTCGTGGGGGGAGAAAATCTGGACTAGGCTTTTATCACCCTCTATGTCTTACTTCGCTGGAGATTATTCCATCGGTATCTTCCATTAGATGATATTTTAAAACTCAAAGGCCTAAGACTAGCTTCCGGATGTTGGCTCTGTCAAGCTCAAGAAGAATCTTTTTCCCACCTCTTTCTACATTGACCTTGTCACTAAACGAGTGTGGATTACTTGTTTTAAAACATTTCCATCTTACTCATCTTAATCACAATTGGCTAAATTGGGAGGCTTGCTTGGGAGGACCTGGAAAAGTGAAAAATTGTTCCATCTACCTTTAGTTATCTGCCGGTTTGTTTGGATGCATAGGAA